>JAILXH010237196.1:0-26571 GCA_023558415.1 Piaractus mesopotamicus | reverse complement strand
CACTCGCTAACAGTTTAGGTAGCTGGATGAAGGGTTATCATTGAAATGAAGCATTTATACAAAATTTAACTGTTTAGAGAAGACATTAGCCACATTATCATCTGCTGTATCGGAGCACATCATCTCTGCTGAGGGGAGTATCTGCTCTTAGAGGAGAGTGAGTCCCTCACAGGTTTCAATAAAGACCTATGATTGTAGAATTTAGTTGCATTTAGACAGACGACAGAATGCAGACAGCACAGACTGCACTGTTTAAATTTAGCATTTACATTTAGATTGATTTTTTTTTTTTATTTACTTGATTAAAGAAAAACTTTTATTTTATTGCTGCTACTTTGCACATCCTTGGTTATAAATTTTGACGGGAAAAATGCATTGGAGTTTGATTAGTTTTAGATTTTTTTTTATCTTTTGTATTAGCAGGAAAGTTAAGTAAAACAGTGAGTTCTTGAATAGTTTTCATCTTTATTGTCTTCATTGTTAGTTAGCAAATGCATAACAACCCCAAGCTAAATTTAAAAGCCAGTAGCTACATAAAAGTTATTTGGTAATGTAGTTATTCATAATCTGAATAATCGATTATTTGTTTCAGTAATCGACAGATTATTCGACTATCAAATTAGTCGTTTGTTGCAGCCCTAATTGCAAATAAAATGAATGGTCAGAGGGACACACTGAAGTTCCCTTCTGTCATGTTGATTGTTTGGACTGTAGATGATTCAGTCTTCTGTATCTAGATGATCACGGGGATGGATGTCAAGCGCAGGACATTCAGATGTTCGTCAGTCCAGTGGAGTGGTGAACTCCAATGAGGTCAGCAACACAGTTACGTGTCATTATGTGTCTGGCCAGGCATTGCCACAAGTGGTTGCTAAAAGAAATAAAGGCACAACAAATCAACAGTATCTCATAGTTCTCACTTATATGTTTTAAAGGATAATCATGGCTTTGCTGTACACATTGCAGTCTGTGGCGTGCACACAACAAAAACACAAAAGGATGAGCGAGAAATTCGACCAGCACCCTCTGCATTAACAGCTAGGTTAGGTCAGGAGTCGACAACCCAAATGTTAAAAAGAGCCATTTTGTCCTTTCAACAAAAATCAAACCACCTTGGGAGCCACAACATTTAATGTCCAATATGTCTCAGTATGTGCTAATGTCCTAGTATAGGCTAAACAATATAAACAAAAACGCAGACTTACTTTACTCTGCTTTAAGCTTTAGTTATAGCCTCTTTCCTCACATCACCAGCAGGAAACTTTTCCACAAAAGTAGAACAGTTTCTTGTAAAATGTCTCTCAAAGTTTGACTGTTTTGCGAGGCTGAAGTCAGCTTCTCATTTGCCAGCTTCTTCCCGTTCGGCAGAATGTAAATGCAGCACCATTTAAGGTGGAACGGGGAACAGTCTCTCGTTGCAGATTTAACGTAACAGGAAACCAACTGCAGTGCTTATAAACGAAAATAAGTCCATTCGTCTCTAAATGTTCGTCTTAAATCTTTCTATTTGCCTTTTTGTTAGCTACTAGCTAGGTAAGATTGCCTGAATTGCTATGTGACCTGCAGTCTGCACACCAACCTTTGGGGTTATAGGGCGAATTAGCAGCGTTTAAGACCATCTATTGTTAAAACAGTATTAGAATGATCAGCAGAGCTTTATTTTACTGCAAAAGAGGATTATCTTATTTTTACCTAAAAATCTAATTCTGCTGCGGGGCCGCAACAGGGCAGTAAAAGGGATGTATGTTGCTGACCCTTGAGCTAGCGTATGGAAGCACTTTGGCTTCTATGAAGTTGAATGGGAAAGGACCTGGACGGGAGACATACTATATGCAAGTTGTGTCACACTAAACTAAAATATTTTGGAAATGCGACAGACATGAGAAACCATATTTCATGTTTCCACCCATTCTCCATCCGGTTGTACTTGGTGCCAACCAGAGGACCATTGAGCAAGCGATGCCACCTAATGTGGAAGCGAATTACAAACTCTGTTGCAACTTTAATTGGCAAGGATTTGCGTCTTAGGACTTAGTCGTCGCTTTCGCGCCATGTTGCACACTTTGGAGCCGACATACAGCGTCCCTTCTCGAAGATATTCTACTGACACAGCGACCCCCTCCTCTCTACAACGAGACCAAAACCGAAGTTATGGAATCACTGAAGAAAACGGGTAGGATAGCTGCAACGTGATGCTTGGACACATTTGCCACAAGATCTTTTTTCACTGTAACTGTGCATTTTATCACAGATGAGTGGCAGCATATTTCTCATGTGCTCTAAACAAGAGCAGTGAATGAGAGCCTTCCAGTTGACTTGCCTCATTGCTTCTGTTTGTTTTATTAATAGAAGATATTGGAAGTAAATTCATTATGGATCATTACAAGTACTTTGCTTTAACAGTACCAAGCTGTCACACAGTGAGAAAATAGAATAGAATAGAAAAAAAGATGCATCAAGATGCATTGATAATCGTTTTATAATCGCATCGCAGCCCTCTTAATCGAATCGTGAGGTGCCTAGAGATTCCCACCCCTTGTGTCCATGTTCTTTACCCTTGACAAAGTACTGCTGCATCAGTAACAAGAAGAACTTGGAACAGCCTTTCCAATGAAAAATTGCTAAATTTCCTTGGGGATCAATGAAGTATCCATCCATCCATCCCTCTTCAACCTTTCTACAACTTATCTATCTATCTATCTGTCTGTCTGTCTGTCTGTCTGTCTGTCCATCAATCCATCCATCCATCCAGAACAGTAGTCCCTAGTAAGGACATGACACAACCTGTGATAATTTCATATGGTCTCAGCCCAATCTTAAGTAGGGGGTGAGGCCCTATTACTGCATAGTACAGCACGAAGTTCATTTGCCCATGAAACCCCACTTTGATGTAGTTTGGACAGTCGTTGTTCCACCTGTCCAGATGCCTGAGCCCTGTATGGACAGTGAACTTTCTTTTGGATTTTTAACATCGTCACTACTTTTTCAGTGAAATGTGTGCCTTGATCAGACTCTATGCTGTCTGGCAATTTTCAACATGGGATGTAGTCTTGGACAAGCACTGTGGCCGTGGCCATTGAGGGCATCCCTCAATCCAACATGAAAATTTATCAATGATAATTAGCATGTCCTTCTTCCCCTGACAGGGTGGCAGCATTATGTAATCAACCTGCACATGTTTAAATGGCGCTGGAGCTGCCGCTGTGTGCTCCTGCTCCTGGATTTGCTGAGCCAAAAATGGTAGTAGAGCTTCAGTAGCCACATATTGCCCAAAAACCATTAGAATCAAGACATGCACCCTTGTTCATCCACGACCAGACCTCATAAGCAGGAGTATCAGAAAACATCTGTGATAATGACAACTGCAAAGTTTGTAGATCAGAAGCTTCAAAACATTAACAGCAGCAGCTGAAACTGTGGGCAGCCTCCCAGCAGCCTTAGCTGCAGCGTCAGCCATGGCATTACCTCGTGCTTCAAGAGAATCAGAAGGGCAGTGAGCTTTTACCTCAATAATGGCAAGGCTTGTTGGAAGCTCATTTGCTGCGTTAAGTTCAGAAACCAATGAGGCATGCTTTATGGGAGTACCAGCATCTGTTAGAATACTATGTCTATACCAGATATGGCCAAAGTCATGGATCACACCATGACTATACCTTGAATCTGTGAAGACATTGACTGAGAGTCAAGACGCTAAAATACAGACATTAATTAAGGCAGCTTGAGCTGAAAAATGATCAGGGAGATGGCACTGAGCTGTCACTGCATGTGGTGAACAAACAGCCCACCCGACATGCCTACAGCCTTTCAAAACGTGCTGAGCCATCAGTAAACAAAATTAAATCTGGGTTTTCCAGAGAAACTTCAGAAATACCATAATAACACTACACAATCATGATCATCTTCACCCTCAAAACATGTATCAGACAATGCAGGCATCATTAATAATGAATATGGGATTAGTGATCCATGTCCTTTGGAGGCAAATATTTGGAGCTGTGAGAGCAGGGACCCAGTTATCCCATCTCTGGGCTGTAACTGTAATTACACAAGCTGATGATAACAAGGAAGTAACAGCATGTGGACAATGCACTGTGAGAGACTGTGACAATACCACTGGAGCACAAGCAGTGACAGCCACGTATGTAGCTTGGATGGCACGCAGGCATGGACCGAATCCAGTAGGATTAACATCTAACTTGGCCGAATAATAATGAACGGGGCACAAGACATAAGACATGCAGTCAAAGTAAAGGGCAGTTCAGGTTGCACAAACCCCAACTCAGGTGCAGATGTCAGAACTGATTTATACAGTGGCAGCATGATCGGGAAGGAAAGACCACTGTCCTGCAGTCACTATCTGACCTAAATACCAAACTGAAGGGGGGGGCTAATTGTGCTTTAGCTAAACTAGCCTTGTGACCATGTGAGAGAAGATGTGTAAACAATGCCAACAGCTCAGTAGTGTGCACTTCCAAATTTGGTGATGCAAACATGACATCATCAATATACTGCACTAAAGTGGATTTCTTGACTGGACATTCTAGTTCTGCCAGGTGTCTCCTTAGAGCTTAATAAAAAAAGTAGTGCTGTTAAGCAAACCCTGAGGGAGAGATTGTTCAAAAAACTGCTAACAAAGGCTGACTGTTTGGGTGAAGAGGAACAGACAAAAAGCCATTAGCCATATCAATAACTAAAAAACAGTATGTATGCTTGGAACACCATCAGAATTACTCCTAGGATCTGCCACTAAAGGTGTAATGCAACCAATATGCATATCAGCAATGCAGTAATCTACTGTGAGGCACCATGCCCCAGGCCAGATTGGAGAACATTCAATTAATCAAAATGCTCATGCTAACCAATTTTGGCGTTCATCACTTACTCAACTGTTGTACATTCAGCATGACACCCATGTAGCATGAGTATCTCAACAAAGTGCTGAGTGTACTGCACCACAGGCTCACCCTTTTTCTGATGGCATTTAACAACCTTTTGCCAACACACTGCAGATCCTTCTCTGCACTCCTTTCATAATACAACTCCAACTTCTCAATTTCATCTGGCATCAGTATCTGCAAGCTTTACTGATATAACATCCAAATGATTAAGGGAATAACATTTGATTTTCTGGGTCATTAGCATCAGAAAAAGGCTTATGCCCCTTTCCTCAGGGTGCCTAAATTCCTTTGCCAGACAGATCTATCTGTTCTGGGCTCAGTGGCTTGTGTTTAATTGTCATCTTGATCTTACCTGTCTTTGATTGTACTTGTTTCACTCCTACCGGGAATGCTTCCAGTATAGTGAGATTAAAATCAGCATCATCACTATCACTAGAAGATTCTACTGATGTGTGCTCCTCTGTTTTACTTCTTATCTCTTTAAGAGAGGGATGCAATTTCTGTCCCTGATTTTGTGACTCATTTCATTCTTTCCCCAATAATTTCACCTTATTTAGTTAAAATTCAAGAAGGTCCAGTTGGAGGAAATTTCCTCAAGCAAAGGTCCGGAACATCATAACGTCTAACTTGTCTTATGATTCAGTGCCATATACTGTAAAGTGAAGTAGCCTAGTAGGTATGTCAACATGTTATGTAGTCAACAACTGAATGTCAAATCAAATAAAGTATAATTCAGTAATATTTCAACAATATTTATTGTCACTTTCCTCTTTTTAGAACACAACATGTAAAATAATCTAACTCACTTTCTTTTCCGACTGCTGTTTCTCAACTCGTCCCTCCCCTGTGTGTGCGTCACTCACTTGAGTCGCAGTGCTCATCGTAATGCACAGATCTGATTGGCTGAGTAGCATCACATGATACTTACAACGCATGCGATTGGTCTGTGAGTTTCCGGGGCCGCTAAACCAGTACCGTAAAGGCTAGAAAAGTTACACGATTTAAATAGGACCACCCCGTCAAAATTAAATAATTCTCCATAGTTTATCGGTTATAGGTCCAGGTCCACATAGGACGGCGTCTGGGTCTGGACTTGGACCACAGTCCGCCTATTAGTGATGGAACGTTGAGTGTGTTCACGTTTTCTCAGCATTAGATATGCATGCTGGTCATTTGAGCATTGCTCCTTTAACTGTTTAATTGTCTGCTGCTTCTTTGTCATTACCAAAGAGTGCCACTGTTGAAACAGCTAACACATCCTTCAAGGTCCCTTTTCTGTACACATTTGTTTAGAACCATAAAACATTGGTTTTGATCCCATTCTGACTCCTATGGAATACCAAACTTTTCATACATTTTCTCCTTTTTCTTTGAACAGAATTGATCTAAAATCTGCAATACATGTCCCCCAAATGGACAATGATCATGCACAGTGAGACTCTGTAGATGTTAAATCGGACTGGGAAATCCCAAAAACTCCTGCACGTTTAATTCGGGAACATTGCCCCACAGAATTAAACTGTAAACTACCCCCCATATTGTTAGACCCATGAGCACCGTTGTGCTGACCCATGTTCGCTACCTAGGTATTACATGACTCAAAGTCAATAGGAATTATGCAAGTCCTCTCTTCTGTTTGGCAGTTAAGTTCTCTGCCAAGTTTCCCAGGAGGTCTCACTCACCCTTTTTTTGCAGCACTCAACAAAAAAAGGGGAGATTTTCCCATCCGAGTCACTGGACCAGCTGAAGTTAATCTTTTCTTTTGCGAAGGAAGAAAGCAGATTTGCAGAAATGATGATTTTATTGTAGAAGCGCACTGTCCATCTTCAAACCCAGTCTGAAAACAGCAGCTTAAAACAGAGCTTTTATGCTTTGTCCACTCCTCCCCCAAGGCCCTAGTTTCAGTTGTAAAAGGCCAAAAAAAACAGACTTGGCTTTCTCGGGGACACAGATTCTGTTTTAAATACTCTTACTCTAGTTAAATACTCCAATCTTAAGCAAAAGGAGTAACAATTAAAACCATGGAAACATAACAATGAGGAAAATAAAACAAAATAAGACAAAATCCCAACAGCCAGGAAAACACAATGTCCATGGAACATGTTGTAGGCATCATCTTCAGAATATGCTTAAATTTACGAGTGAACAATCATTTAAAAACTGTTTTCCTTGTCATATGTTACATTTGAAATGAGGATCTGAAACCGAATGTCAAATATGCAAAAATAGAGGAAATTGTGCAAATACTTTTTCATAACACTGTGTATCTCTTTAGATATTAATTGTACTCCTGTGTGTAGGAGTTGTTGAGGAGCCATGGGCTGCTAGAGCCAGAGGAGCGCCCTGCACAGTCAGCGCAGGACCGGGCCCAGCGCAGGGAGAGACTGACTGAGCGCCAGAGACTTTTCCAGCTGAAAAGGGAGCATGAGCTGCAGGAGGGCAGCTGCAGGAAAGTGCTCTGTCTGGAGGAAGGCCTGGAGGGAGACCCCTCCTCTGGCTCTGACGGTGAGGGAACAGGATCTGGAAAGAAGGACAAAGGCTCTGCAGGACAGGACATGGACATACAGGTGATTCATTTGTAGAACAGCAGCACAAATCCAAAGAGACAGAGATGCCTAGTTTTCAATTTTTCTCATTTGAAATGTTTTATTAGATAAATTTTATTACACAGTTCAGCAGAAAACTTGGGATCAAAGGCTGAATTGCAGACAATAAATTAAGAAAGCATGTTCTTTGTCCTTGTTTGGCTGGCCCTCACAGGAAGTGAAGTTCAAACTGCGGCATAATGTGAGTGAGCTTCAGGAAGCTGCGTACATCAGTGCGGATCTGTCATCTCGGCAACAGGCTCTGCTCAGACTGGTGCTGTGCCGGGGCCTGTACCCACAGCTAGCACTGCCTGATGAACATAATTCTACCCGTAAGGACTCGGAACAGGTATTGGTCTTACAGCCTACACGCACACACACAGATACATACTGTATAACTTCTCCCTGGATCTTGGAAATTGAGTTGGTTCACAGTTCACACTACACACATTTCCATTCAGGAATCAAAGCGTGCATTAATATATTTAAAATAATAATCATCTTTTTATCATACTTTTAAACGGTAAAAAGGAAGACACTTCCTTCTGGAATAGGGCCTATAATAGCAGAAACCCATGGACCAAATATCGGAGGGAAAAAAATAAAGCAGATGTAATTTTATAAGAAATCTAGCCTGAAATAGCACACACTGTTCTTCCTTTCAGATGCTTATCTTAAGTGAAGAGCTTCAATTGAAAATATCTTATTTAAATTTTAGTAGTTTATACAGAAACAATATTGGATCAGTATTCCTGTTGACTGATATATAGGTTTATACAACATTATGGGTTTCAAAAATGAATACAATGTGCCATGCCATCCCTAGTCATTACAATTCTTTGTTTTCAGCTGTTTTTATTCCACTTCTTTATTTTTATTCCACTTCTATTATTGTGTTGTTAATTAATATGTAATATTAGGAATGTGTATTTTAACAAATTCTTTTGACCAATAAGTGACCAGCGAAATCACTGAAATATATATACAAGGGGCAACTGAAAGTTCTAAAATTCTGAAGTTACATTTACCAATTATTACTAACAAATAAAAATGCCATGACCAAGGGTAGTTTTGTCTCAGTGTATCTGACTAAGTCTCAAAAGCTGTCCATCACATCCTGCTGTATAATTATTGTGCACTCATGTGTGATTTCCTCACCCCACCATGCATTACATTTTCTCTCAGAGAACATGGACTAAAGGTTGTCTGTCTTATCGCTTTTGAATGTTTGCTTTTGATATGGTACCAAACACCACTATTCTTAGCAGCGCACTTCATTTTTTAGTAGACCTGTCAAGCTAAACCAGTTACCTATTGCGCCCTTATGCATACAATTCAATAACGTTCCTCAACTTGAATCATTAACCCACCTATTCAATTGTATGCTGAAACTGTATGTTGGACCATTAGCATTGGTCGAACAGTTGCTTAGTTTGTTGGTTAACAGTTTAGCAGTTAATAATTTACATCCCTATCTAATTTTAGGTGTTTCACACTCGTAACAAACAAGGAGTTGTGATTCACCCTACCAGTGTGTTTGCCAGTGACCCAGAAGTTCTACATGTTCCTGAATATGAGTGTAGCGAGTTTGGTATGCACTTCTTTTAAGCATTCCACATTCAATGATAAAAATGTCTATGTCTACACTACAGTTCACCAGTTCACCTCACTTGCGCTCCTTCCCATTACATTTCCCTCTTCTCTCTAGGTGCTGATAAAGGTCAGAGTAATAGGCATCAGTTGCTGGCTTTTGTAACTCTGCTGGAAACCAACAAGCCCTATGTGTCCAACTGTGTACGCGTCCCAGCCCTGCAAGTTAGTATAATGACTATGGGACAGTAGTAATGACTCACTAAATAAATAGCTAATCCATAGATTCACTTATTTTTAACCCTCAATAGATTATTTAATCCCCACTACTCCTTAGTACATCTATTCACCATTTCCTCACCTTTCCAGACCTTGCTGCTAGTAGCGAACTCTGTTGACAGCAATGCAGATTGCTCACGGCTGGTTGTGGATAGCTGGCTGGAGCTGAGTGTGAGTGATGGCGAGGCTGCTTTGAGAACGCTTTCTACTGCACTGACGCTCAGGGGTGAGTGGGAAAGGCTGCTCCAGGCTCAGCTGGTCCATGCAGGTCCAGGTTCCACCACAGGCCTGGGGTTCACAGGGCCTAAACTATCCCGGCGCGAACTGGAGAAACTCGCTGATGGACTTGTACGCTTTCTAGTCTATACTGAGGTACTGGATCTTGTGATTACATCAATTAATAATAGTGATATGTTTTATTTATTTTGCGCTCTTCTCAAGCTGAAGGTTGCTTACAAAATTAGTGATACAACATTTTGGAGCAAGCCAAAACAACAAAAATTACAACACACATAGTACGTTGACAAGGTAAACAAAAGGATTGGCGTTCAGCAGAAGAGAAAAGTAAGAATGCAGCTAAAGGCTAAAGGTCAAGACAACAACAACAGGTGTGGAAAATGACTGTGATTTGTACTTAACACAAGTATTAATGACATTAAGTAAGATGAATAGAAATGAGAATTAAATTAAAGCACTGTACACGCCTCTTACAAACTCTTTTAAAAGTTTGGCAACCAATCTTGTAAACATTTGTACTGCATTCTCACAGTTTCTTCTTCTCTGATGTCATAAACTGAAAGTCAAAATAAATAGTTAATGCATACTTCTCTGGTCAGGTGAGTTATAGTCTGAGACGGCTGACCGCACTCCAGTCTCAGAACCTGTATATCGGACCCCAGCTAAACGCGGAGCTTTCTCTGCCGCAGTTGTTTCCTGGAATGAGTGCTGAACCGGATCCAGTTAAAGGAGGCCTGCGTGTGACAAACTACTTCACATACAACTGTCTCTGTGTGAGTAATGTTTTTCCTTTATGAAGTCTGAAGCATGCATGTACAGATGTCAGTGATAAGGTCTTTAAGGCTCATTAATTAAGTGTTTGCTGTAGATGTTGGACCACAGCTTACAAGCATTCACTGGCCACTTCATTAGATACATCATTTTATCTGCACTCCATCATTCATTTTATCAGGTCCACTTACCACATAGATGCACTTTGTAGTTCTACAATTACAGACTAGTCCATCTCTGCATTTTTCTGCATAATTTGTTGGTCTTTCGTTATTCTATCGGATCTGGACTTCCAAAAGACCACCACTGAGCAGATATTGTTTGGGTGATGGCACTGCAGTGGTAGCAGACATGATAGTGGTATGTTAGGATATGTTCCCCTGGTACAAGTGAATCAGCAATAGCAGTGTTTTAGGCACATCTAACTTGTTGGTCCACCTTGTAGATGTAAAGTTAGAGATAAAAACTCTGGTGTTGCTGCACAGTTTGTGTTAGTCATCCTGTACTCCTCCAGCACTGGTCAGTTTCTGGGATTGCAAAAACTAAGTATCTGTATTCAGTTTATTTTTGTAAAGACAGTATTTAGAACACATTTACGTTTTACATTTTTAGGAGAATACAGTGCTGTGAAAAAGTTTTTTGCTCCTCACCCAATTTACTGTATTTTTGCTAATTTGTCACAAAAATGTTTTAGATCATCCCACTAATTTTTTAATATAAGTTAAAGACAAAGAGTAACACAAAATGCAGCTTTTAAATTAGCATTCCATTTATGAAGATAAAGATTTATTTAAAACATATATCACCCTTGTGAAACAGTAATTGCCCCCTAACTTGTTGTACCACCCTTGGCAATAAGAACTGCAATCAAACGTTTGGCTCAATCTTCTTTGCAGAATTGTTTTAATTGGCTACATTGGAGGGTTTTCAAGCATTAGGTCACAATGACAGGCGGACATTCTCCTTCAGGATTTTCTGACAGAGAGCAGAGAAATTCACGCTTCCATCAATTCTGACAAGTGATACAGGTCCTGTGGAAGCAAAGTAACCCCAGACTATCACTCTACCCATCACCACATTTGACTGCTGGTATAATGTTCTTATGGTGGAATGCAGTGTTAGCTTTATGTCAGATGTAACAGGACCCATGCCTTTCAAAAAGTCCCACCTTTGACTCATCAGTCCACAGAATATTATCCCAAAAGTCTTGGGGGTCATCTAGATATTTTTCAGCAAATGCGAGAAGAACCTTTGTGTTCTTTTTAGTCAGCAGTGGTTTGCGCCTTGCAACTCTCCCATGGATGCCATTTTTGTCCAGTATCTTTGTTATTGTGGAATGATGTACATTGACCTTAACTGAGGCAAGTAAGGCCTGCAGTTCTTTAGATGTTCGTCTTTTGTGACCTCCTGGATGAGTCCTCAGTGCACTCTTGGTAAAATTTTGATAGGCCGACCACTCCTGGGAAGGTTCACCACTGGTCCATTTTTTTCTGTATTTGCGGATAATGGTTTACTGGAGTCCCAGAGCCTTAGCAGTGGCTTTGTAACCCTTTCCAGACTGGTAAATTTCAGTGACTTTGTTTTGCATCTATATTTGACCTTTAAGCCTGCTTCATTGCCAGACAGATTCTATTTAAGTGATGTTTAGATTCAACAGGTCTGGCAGCAATTATGCCTGGGTGTGGCTAGGGAAATTTAACCCTGTAGTATCAATAGTGATTTAGCAGCTAAGGGGGCAGTTACTTTTTGACATAGAACCAGGTAGGGCAGAACAGTATTTTTCCTTCAATACTGAAATCATCATTTAAAAACAGCATTTTGTGTTTACTTGGGTTATCTTTGTCTAATATTTAAAGTAGTTTAGTGATCGGAAAACATTCACGTGTGACAAATATGCAGAAATAGAAGAAATTGGGAATGTGGTAAATACTTTTTCATAGCACTGCACTTTTAGAATACTTACCCATAAATTAAAAAATATACACCACCTTTCAAAGAAACACCATCAGTGCATCAGTAAAAATTTTAAAATCAGCACATAATGTAAGTGCGTACTCTAACTCGGAACTCACATAGCATTTACGAACACAGGATCCTGCTAAAGCCTGAGTAGACTGATAAATCACTGTGATTAGTCAGTTATTCTGAGGTTCAGTAAACTCTTTTGAGGGATGACTGAACAGTCTCCTTAGTAGGGCATATTTTCATGAATGACAAGCTTAGCTTAGGTATTGTACAGGACTTGTGTATGCATTCCATGGTTACATACATGTTATTAACTAAAAATCACACAGCTACTCATTTCAAACAAATTTGTGAGATTTTGTTATTGGGATATGATGAATTTTTATCTTAGGTCATGAAAGGACAGGGGGAAGCATCAGAAGGTAATGATGAGCGCCAAAGTAACATTGAGAATTTTGTATTCATTTTGGAATTAATTTGAATAATTGCATTTTTCCTGAAACCTATTATCAGAAAAATACCAGTAACAGTAACAATGAGGAACAGTGTGAAATAAATAAAAATGACGGCATAGTTTTCAGTATACTAAAAGTATTTTAATGTATTTTGAATACGTTACTTTTACGAGTATTGTAACAGACTATGGTACTGAATACATTTAGGACAGTGTATTCAGTATTTAGCCATCAAACCTGTCAGTTTCTGACCACTTAATGCTGTTAGCTAGATATTTTTTGGTTGGCTGCCTATTTTCAGCTCAGCAGCACCACTGCATTGTTTAAAAACTCCAGCAACACCGCTGTATGTGATCCATTCTGCAGCATCCACATTCACATTCACATTGTTTAAGGAAATAATGGATGCTGTGTTCACCAGGCCAAAGAAGTTTAGGGCGATCCAGATTGTTACCAGTGAAAAGTTCAAAAGCCAGAGTGTCGTGTTATGGGGGGTTAGTCAGTGGGTATTATTAGAGGAGAACCGGCACTTTTGTGAAAGCACTATTGAGCTAAAAAGATATATAAACATTTTGGAGTAACATATGTTGGCTAGGGATGCCTTGATATTGATACTGGTATCAGTGATCGGGACGATACTGTGGCGATTTACTCGTACTCCTACAAATTCACCTATACCAACATTCCGAAACCTGCTGATACCATGTGACGTAAGCTGAGTCTATACTGCTGCACTGTTGAACAAACACAGTGAAGGAGGCTCTGCTCACACAGAGCAGTGTTACTGACTATGTGACAGTCAGACACAAAGCCATCAGTCACTTTAAACATTCTGCTTGGGTATATTCCCACCAGACCTACACAATATGATTTTAGCCTGTTTTAAACACACAATCACAACCGCCTCCCCAATACCCCACATAGGGGAGGGGGTAAAAATCAATTCTTAGATGCATCGCGATGCAGACGTGGATGATTCTGAATCGATTCACAAATGTCAAAAATCTTTTTTCAAAATTTTAATTGATAACAATGTTGAGGGAACGCAAAAGGCGGAACTTGAAAGTGCGGAAGTCCAGCGCCAGGACAGTCTGTAGTGTGCACATAACAAGCACAAATGGATGAGAGAGAAATCCGACCAGCACCCTCTGCATTAAAAGTGAGGTCAGGGGTCAGAAACCCCAATATTAAGAAGAGCCATTTTGTCCTTTCAACAGGATCTTTTTTCACCCTAACTGCGCATTTTATCACAGGTGAGTGACGGCTAGCGTCTCGTGCTCCAAACAAGAGCAGTGAATGGGAGCCTTCCAGTTGACTTGCCTCATCGCTTTCTCTTTTATTAATAAAAGATATTGGAAGTAAATTCATTATGGATCATTACAAATACTTTGCTTTAAAAGTGCCAGGTCATCACACAGTGAGAAAAAAAGAAATCCTGAATAGAAAAAAGACGCATCAAGATGCATCGATAACTGGTTTATAATTGCATTATAATTGCTTCAATGCAGTGTTTGCAGCGCTGCACAGTGTCTCCATGTTCAGTACACAGTGCGCAGCATGTTATTTTGAATGAAACAGTTTTATTTGAAATTGTCCAAAGACAGAGCTGACTGAAAGGGCTGCATTTCATGTACAATGGACCGTGTGTTTTCATAGTGTGAGTATATAAATTGTAGGTTTTGTTCGTACACAATGTTCTATTCAAACTTACAGTGCGAGTCAGAAACTCCACACATGAGCTCCTCGGATATGATTCCTGCTGTCACTTAGCTACAGAGACTGATGTCAAAAGACATGAGGAGCAAAACTACAGCTGTACAGAAGTGCTTTTCTGACATGGAACAAAACCCACTCATTTACACTAACAACTGCTTACTTTGAAGGTTACTCAGTATGATATCGGACTCTGTATCAGCGAGTGCTAAAAAATATGTGCTCATATTCGTACTTGTACTTGGTCTGGAAAAAAACGGTATCAGTGCATCCCTAATCCTGGCTTTTAGATGCTGTCTTTTTTAGGGATGTCCATGCTTATTTCAACATCAAGCCAAAACAGGAAGCTACATTCTGGATGTGTTACAACAGCATGCTGCGTAATCAGAGAGTTTGGATGCTAGACTGCCTGCCTCCTACTGAAACCGTGTGGCATATTATGAATTTCAAAATATCAAGATGAAGGCCCCATATATGAGCATATTTTAACAAAAAAAAAAAGGGGAGTTTGTAAGATAAAACGTCTAAGTATTGTGTTTTTGTACGGTTTTAGGTTTAATACGGGTCAAACAGAATTTGCTAATCAATGCTTTCTGTTTTTTATTGCCATTGGTAATTTTTGGAATTGGGTTTGTAAATACTTTGTTACTTGATGCTTCCAACTCCTTAACCTGTTTCTTTGTTGAAATTACAGCAGTCATTGGAATCTTCTAGACATCTTAACAGACAATCCACTTGATGTATGCAAACTTTTGATGCACTGAAAATCTGATATAGTGAAGTATAGCTGAATTAAGTCTCTAATTGATTGTTTTAAAATTACCTCTGATGTGAACAAAGTAGTCTTAATTGGCTTGCCAAAAGAAATGTATGGTGACATGAAATGTGTAGAGCTGTGAAAAAAGTGAGTTTGAATGTCTTTAGGTGTATGTAAACTTCTGGCCGCAACTGAAGTGGTCAGTGAGTGCAAGTCTTTGTGATGAGGTTGTGTAAGCATTAAAGGTACTCATTTCAATAGTGAATCAAATTACTGATCAAAGTAATAATGAAAAATACAAAGGAGGAAATCATACTGGGTGTCAGTCACTAACACAATTATGAAACCAATTTATTATCAGCTGTAAAAACAAGAAAAGTTACCAAGTTGCACATAACAAAATAGTTCTGACCTAGTATCAAACTTGTAAAGTTTTTGTAAAGTACCTTTGGTCTCCCAGTCGTTATTTATGCTTATCTTTGTTCAGTAGTTGGGTTTAAGCATTATTTAAAGAAATGTGACATTTCATAAAATGGTTGCCTTATGAATTCTGAAAATTTCATTTACATGCAGAGACTTCAAATCACACCCCCCTTTGAAATTTCATGTAGTATCCTGGAAAGAGAGCTTAGCAGAGTAGTGATGTTATTAGATGCCATATTTGCTATCCCTAAGTAGCATATCTTTGCAGTTGTAATAAAACCTTGTGTCTTTGAAAATGCAAGTTTAAAAGAAAAGGAAAACGTGTCAGTTAAAGTTAACGTTAAAGTTGAAGTAATTTATACTTGTTGTAAAATTGCACACTGAAAAAGGCTGGCACTTTTAAGTGGTGTACACAACTGGATTTACAAGGTTTTGATATCACAGAAACAGTATGCCTAAGCCAGGCTTGAATCTAGTTCTTTTCTTTTTTTCTTTGTTCTCTGTGTGTGTGCTACATAGGACTCCAAAGACCTGTACAGTGAATGCTTACGGATGTTTTGGAGCTGCCCTCATTGTGACCTGCACTTGCCCCTGACACCATTGGAGCGCATGCAACATGAGGCCACCTGCAGGTCTGCAGAAGAACAGCTGCCTGAGAATGGTAAGACACAAGGATGCATGAATGAGGCAAAACAGACACATTTACTATAAAATTGCCGGATATTTGATAGATATTTGTCTTACTCTACCATATGAAATAGAATTTGGATTGCCTGGTTGGACTCTCAGTGGTGACTGTGTTGAAACCACTGAGGCCCACAGTATTTAACTAGCCTTTGTTCTGGGATTATTCATCCGTTTTTATCTGCTTTTACAGACCCTGACACGGTTCAGGCTGCGTCCTCATCTAGTCTGACTAGGCTGTACCATTGTGATATCTGTGACAAAGACCTGACCCTCACCCCCACAGAGATACTCAGACACAAGCGCCAGCACCTGTCCTGAACTCTGCCTCTTTCTTTTGCTGCATACATGGCTTTGCCCTATGCTTAGGCTTGAGATCTGCTCTACTCTGTACTCTTTACTAACCTTTACTAACCAAATGGAGTTTTCTGGTGGAAAAAAAACCCCCTTAATTTGTAGTTTATGTATATATTTATAACAAAGGTT
This sequence comes from Piaractus mesopotamicus, assembly GCA_023558415.1. Classification (NCBI taxonomy): domain Eukaryota; kingdom Metazoa; phylum Chordata; class Actinopteri; order Characiformes; family Serrasalmidae; genus Piaractus; species Piaractus mesopotamicus. The sequence goes on along the minus strand of JAILXH010237196.1, from coordinate 9,728 downwards.
TGGAGTTGTCATGAACTACTGATAGTTCATATTTTCCAAATTGACCTGTATATTTGCATTTTTACATCAGAAACAAATAAAATGTTTTGGAAAGCTTTTTCCTGCAGATGCCTTCTTGTGGACAAAATGTGAATCTTTTACTACGGTTAAAAATTCTGAGTGGATATTTTTCCAGCAGGTGTTGCTAATGAGTAACTCAAGATTAGAGCCGGTGAGTCATTTTTTAAAAGTTCTGCTGAAGGTGGGTTATCAGACAAGACTTCTGCTCAACGAATATGCAGGTGTTCACTCACAATGACAATGTCTATAATTAATTACATTTTTGGAGAAAAGTTTTTGTTCAGCAAAGGCCAAAAACATGAGAATATTGGGCTTTGCTATTGCTTGGAAGGATTCTGACCAGCTTTTGCAGTTCCATAGACCAGTGCTTCTTAAACTGGTCCTCAGGGACCCCCAGACAATCCAAATTTTTGCTCTAACCCTGTGTTGTGAACTGAGATCAAGCAAAAATGTGGACCATCTAGGGGTCCCTGAGGGCTGGTTTGCGAACCACTGTTATAGACCACTTTGATTATTATTGATTGTTATTCGTGCAAAATGTTTCAGAAGCATCTCAACATGCATAAAGAGGGGTAATTTGTTCATTGTTGGGACCCGGCAGTCCAGCAACACATTCATAAGGAAAAATATAGAAAGTATGATCCAGAGGGTGAACGTTTCATTAAAATATAGAATGAGGGTTTAATTAATGATACAAACCCACGATATGTAACACTTTCAAAGCAGCACATTGGCACAAAGTCAGAGAAGTAAGACAGCACAGAAAATAAAAACCCGTCTCCAAAAATAAATAATGAATCAGAATAAATATCTCATTAAATAAATAAACAGGTAATATTTTCTCATTAGTTACTTTTCAAACTAATAGATACATACATATTAAAATATGCACACTGGCTGAAACAAATGGCCCAAAAAAGTAAATAAGTATTCAGGTACATAGTTACTTGAAAATTATATGTTATTGATTAATCAAATAAAAAGGCACATTTATTAAGATGTACGGATGGGGCCTTTGTGGGTGAACTCATCTAGGAATTCGATGCGTCTCGAGGACTGGATTCCAGTGAGGCTAGTGATGGTCTCACACTTGGACAGGAAAAAGGGCCAGTATGTGGTCACATGATTTCCATCTTTGTATGTTTTTCCCCTAATCCGTCACACTTTAAGAAACTTCCTTCATTTAAGTGTCTCCAGTCAGAAGTTAACAAAACATTTAGTTTTCATGTTACATCAGAAAACTTGCCCATCACAGATGTGCTTGCGTTACATTGATTTTCTTTCTTTGACTTGGCTCAGAGGCAGAAGGGGGCTTTGTCTGATTCTAATCATGAGAAGCAGAGGTATGAATGAGTTGTAGGGGGTTAAAATAGCAGCTTTGAGAGAATAATGTTTTAAAGCCATGTTCTCTCACATATACAGTAGGTTTGAGGTCCAATCTGTGAAACCAGGCAGCATTTGATCTGATTTATGTGAATTCTTCACTACTAAAAGCATTCTAAAATTGTACATCTTTTAATCACTGTATTCAGCTGCAAAAAGACCAAGATATACCTTATACTATATATACTCTTCACAGTAACATCCTTTATAAAATCCCAGTCATGTATTAATATGAATACAGTCTATGATCAGGGTCACTTTGCAACTGATTACAATGACAGAAATCAATCAGATCTTATCGAATGCTAATATAAGGGGGTAAACAGCTCATATGGGATTCAGTATAATGCAGTATATTAAATAACAGTGAGGTTATGTGTCCTACACAGGAAAGTGTTTGCACTTCCACTTTTCCAGCAATCTCTATTGTTCTCATCGTCAGCCTAATTTTATTTAATTTCATGCGTCCCTGTGATCAAAATCCCAACAGGCTTTTTATAAAATATAATCTTTCAGTGCATTGCTGACTGAGCTGTGAGACGGATGTTGGTACTTGTTAAGTAATTGTTACCATTTATCTGTCTGGACATTCTCCTGTATTTTTTTTGGTTCGAAGTTTCAACACATGGAAACTTGGTTGCTGACAGTTAAATAAGATCCAACTGGATTGTTTCTAGAACAGTGACAAGTGTCTGTGTACAAAAATAATTTTGATGAAACTGTCTTGAAGCATTTAACAAAACTACATTTGTGTATCTTCACCCTTTGTCTCCAAAAAAAGTGAAATGCTCACAAAAATTCCTCCGAAACAATGTGCTCTTACATGACGCTTTACAAAACTATTCCAAAGACAACTCCAGATCACAGCACTGTCTTTTTTAAAATGCCTCTTTACTCATTTTTTTTCTCTCTAACCTCCATCTTTCTTGCTCTCTCACTGTCTCACTCTCCAGAACGTTGAGGTAAAACTCAGTAAATTAGAGGTAAAAGGGGAGTGTGTTCATTAAATTAATAAATCCAAAAATTATCAAAAACCTTTCAATATTTCAAGTAAAATAAGATATACTAATAAAAATTATGATAATTGTACTTATAAACATCATTTGTATTTTTTCCTTGTATTTTCTTCCTAAATAAAAAAACTAACAATTGAAACACTTTATGTCAGTGTTCCCCTCAATGCTTCACCTCCGAGCCCTCACACCAGCCCGTCAGAGCTCAGATAGGCTGGAAGTGGGAACAGTTCTCCTGTGCCTGCCTCTCTGAAGAGCATGGTGACTGCTAGCTCATTACCCACTGGTGCCAGCATTAAGGGTCCAGGTAAAGAAGTGTATGGGCGGAATGCAGCAGAGGATGGTGGGGGAAGGAGGGGATTTTTTTTTTATCATGAAAGTGTATGAGATCTGGCTCTACAGCTGTTCCTCAAAATGACAACAATATCTCTGTGCTCCCTTCCCTCTCCCGCCCCGTCACAATCATCTTAACCCCCCAAAAACTCCACAAGACTCATCCTTGGCCACCCACTCCCACCCTGCCCCAGCCTCCCTCCCTCCCCCAGCCAGGTCTCACCGCACAGCCTTGTGCTTTCCACCGCAGCAGCCGCATCTTTCCCCGCAGCGCAGGCATGCGCGCAGGGGCAGGTAGCAGCACATGCAGGGCACAAAAAGTGACAGCGCCAGTAGTGCCATCCAGCGGGCGCAGCAGAGCGGGTGTGGCCGGCGGCCCAGTGAGTCCTCACACGAGCATGGCTCCCAGAACTCGCCCTCCGAGTCCGACATGCAGTGGTAGAGCAGGCTCTCGGCGCACCACACGCACGTCCACTGGCGCAGGCAGTGCAGGGCTGGGTCCGGAGCGTCCCGGCAGCGGCCGCGCCCGTTTTCCGAGGCGCTGAATACCGAGCGGCAGTACACGCAGCGGGATGAGCACGAAGACGAACCCTGTGGGCATGGGCTGTCGTCATCGGGTGAGATGGCGTCTCCACCCCCACTGGCCCCTCCGCCACCCCCTCTCTTGCGAGTCCGAGAGCGAGGTGTGGCAAGCGAGGTATGAATGCAGCACGGCGAAGGTGAGCCTTTGCCCGTCTCCTGCGGCGATCCGCCAGCAGAAGACGAGCCAGGCACAGCATTAGGCATACATGTGGGCGAAGAGGAGTGATGCTGAGAACCTTTGGTGTCCAGCATGACGGTGACCTCACAGCCTGTGATGCCCACACCTGCCAGCTCCTTTTCAAAGCGCACCACACACAGCTCCGATTTGTCAGGACCGCCTCCCACAACTACACCCCCGGTCAGACCCCCAACCTTGGTCCGTGTGGCTCCAGCACGCCGGTAGTCCTCGTAACCCCGGGAGCCCCATAAGTCCTTGCAAGGGTCAAGATTGCGCAGGTCACCTTCCTCCAACAAGGATATAGTAGGGGAGAGAGGGGACAGGGGAGAGGAGGCAGGGGGCACCAGCGGAGGGGTTGGGGGAGCAGGCGGAGGGGGAGGAGGGGCCGGAGGATTCAACACAGCCGTCACTTGAGAGAGCTGATGCTGGGTAGGCCGCGTGTGGATCTGGTCACAAGCAAGAGATGGAAGGAAGGTGGGAAGAATAAGTATCATGAGTACAGATCCACACAGGTATAGTTTTCAGCAAAAGATGATCACCTGGTCCTGTTGAACAGCTTTAGCTACCATTAAAATTAATGGTGGAAATATTTAGTATGCAAAGCCACTATCTATCATTATGCCTGTGGTCTTGCTCTCAGTTGGAGAATCACACTCTGATAGACAGGTGAAGGGGGCTTTACCTGGGCAGGGGTCTGAGTAGTGACAGCATGCCCTGCCCCGTATCCAAACTCTTCTGCTGCGGAACGCACAAAGCAGGTGGAGGAGGACTCGCTGGTCACTATGGTGATGGGCTTGGGTAACATCTCCTTTCTGCTGTTGGAGGACGACTCACTGCCTGTGTGAGACTGAGACAGACTGCAAGTCATCAAACATGCAGAACCGGCTAGTGCTACTGCTATCAAGGTGCCCCTCACATGATACAGAAAGTCTAGCTACAGAAAGGCTAATGTTATGCAGCTCTGTTGAGCTCAGACAAATGGCTGAAAAAATCCTTATTCCAAATAGCCTCTTACTGACAAACAATATAAGTGACTACACTATACTTGATTATGTATCTCAATGTACACTGTATGTCCAAACGTATCCAGACATCCCTTCTAATTAGAGAATTCAGGTACTTTAAGCACCTATTGCTGACAAGGGCATTCAATTGTGCATTTACAGCTTGTATAATCTCAATGGACAAGCACTGCCAATAGAATGGGACACTCTGGAGCAGCTAACATAGGCCTGAGATTATCACGCCCAAAGCCACAAAAGCTAGAGCAGCGAATTTCAATTCAGTTCTTAAGGCCACCAGATAGTCCACATTTTTTCTCTATTCCCAAGTGTTGAGAGTTGTGATCAAGGAAAAATTTGGACCATCTGAGGACCAGTTTGAGAACCATTGAGATAGAGGGATATGTGAGAATTGTGTTCTCTGGAGTGACAGAGCAACATCAAATACCTTTGAGGTGAGTTGAAATGCCATCTGTGATCCAACATTGGTGCCTGGCCTAACCAATGCTTTTGTGGGTGAATACAAACAAATTCTCACCGTAATGTTCCAGCATCTAGTGTATAGTCTTAGTAGAAATAGAGGATTGTTACTACAGCAACTGTGAGCAAATGTCCTACTAATACCCTTGATTTCCAAAGAAACATTGCATGAGCAGGTGTCTACACACTTTTGGAGATCAAAACCTGGTACAGCAGCTGTAAAATCACAAGGCAAAAAAAAGTCAAATATTCATTGTCATTGAGTACAATATGCTACCTTTGTGATGTTCCAAGCCATGGTGTGCTCCTTCTAGATTCTTCCTTTCTATTTCGTCATTTGTATTTGCTAATAGATGCTTATGGATTAACATGAAGATGCTGTTGTATGATGGGTACATGACTGCAAATCACTGTAGACTGATGCTAAAATCTAGAAAAACATACATGCTGTTAAATAAAAGCAAACATGTACTTTCAAAGAGGAGATGTAGTTGCTTTTTTTCTGAGGTACAATGTAATTACTGATTTTGAGTGTTAGTTGGAGAACTGTCTCAAATCTCAAAATGGTAATCAAAATCAAAAGTAAAGTGCGAAACTGAAACACTCTTTGCTAATGGCTAATCTCCTAGACCTTTAAAAATGCTCCTAATGTAAAGGTTATTAAATGATTCTTGGCTTAAGGTTCTAGAAAAAAAAACATTCACTGTTGTGGAATTCATTTACAAAAAGGATCTATCCATTAAAAGGTTCTTATGAAAATAATATAACCAAAACCATTTTTAGGAACCTTTATTTTTAAGAGTGTGGCTGATTATGAAGATTGGCATGCCTCTCAGCCAATCACGGTTATCTCTAAACACTACTTCTTCTGTGAATGAGAAAAAACTCTAACAAAACTCCTTAGAACAAACCTGCAGGGAAAATGGTGGTGGCAGTAATTGATCATCTCGAGAGTGGTGCTGTTTTATCTCATTCCTGAAGCTGAAAACATTTTGGATTAAAATATGGAGCAGACTCACAGCTCTGTGGCAAAGGTAAGCTAAACTTTATCTGAGTTTGTGTATTTGCCAACAGTCATATTATTATGACGTCTAATAATGAATAATGTTACAGTACGATGTCAGGATCAGTTACCTTTTCTTAACTTTTCTTAGATTTTCTTATTTGAGCTGGCGATTTAATAATTAGTCGGTTTAAACAGGACTGTACAATGCATAATGATAAATATTAGTTGATTACAGTTTGCTGAAAGACCTTGTGTGACGAGTCCTCAGCATATAATATATATAATATAATATAATATAATTAATATATATAATAATATAGCTTTAGTGTTAACTCATCCGAAGGGACGGCTTTCTTATTTCACAATGCTTCCGTATTAGACATGAAAACATGCTTCTTACACTACAAGTGGCTAAAAAGAATTTTAAGGTTTGTTTAAGGTAAACATAGCTTCCATCTCAATTTTTGCTTTATCTAAACTGGGCTAAACTGGCCGTTCATAATGTCAGTTCTCAAATATGCATGTTGTCACTGAACATCTTGTAGGTCCAGTTTGTTTTTTTAATAATATTATGTTTTCAGAGGTACTAATCTGTGTGCTTCTAATTTTTTCTTCTTATAATCCTACCAAGACTTTCAATCATATTTTTAAAAAAGAGGTTTATCTCTGCATCATGGATTTGCCACGTGGAATGGAGTGGGGGAAGTGAGTAAGGACTGATTTTTTTCTGTGGATTGGATTCAGGCCTGAGTTAGATGATGCATTAGCAATAAAAGTGGTGAGGTGATGAAAAACACTCACTGCTTGACCATCATCTTCAGTGTCTCCCTCCTCTGGTGTGGAGGAAGAAGGTGAGTCAGATCCTAAAAGAAAGAAATGATGGGGAAACAATTTTCTCTTGTAAGAAATTGTATTAGACTACATAAAAATAAACATCTAAAATCCTAAAACAAAACTGGTTATAACAAACACAAGATGCCGCAATAAGACACCAGAAGTTAGAACTGTGGCTATAAATTATCAACAAATCCTATTGGTATCCTATCTTATGCCTCTGGGCTCCTGTAGTACCTCTGTCCAGCTTGTCAAGGACACTTTGAAGGCCCTTCTCAAACGAGATGGCATCAGCTGGACTCTGGAAGGTCAGGCCAAACTTCCTCTCCTCCACACGCCAATGGTGGAAGATGGGGTTCACCTTATTGTAGACCAAACCCTTCTGAACGGCGCATTCAAGCACGGGCTGCATAGAGAGAGAAGGGTAAGTGTACATCCGCAAAAGGGGGGTTTGGTACCTTGACACCACAGACGCTCCAAAGCTGCTGGCTCACAGAGGACACAGGTCAGCGTCCTCAGCAGCTTTTTGAGGAAACGGCGGGGAAGTCAAGAGACAGGCATGAACACACACGCACACACTCACTGCTCGATCGCGCAGTCGCTCTCCACGTATGACGTACTCCCTCCGTCCTCGGCCTTCAGAGCTCCGCCCCTTACAGATGATAACATGGCTGAGGCCGCCACCTCCAAGGGGCACCCAGCCGCCACTAGAGTCGTCACGTGTCATCACCACTGCTCGGACACGCACACTGTAGGAAGATATGAGGTGTGAGGACACAGGCTGAGCATAAAAAACACAAATACACACCTGACCATCTATATATGAAGAGTTTAATTCCAAAACAGTGTATATCCATTTGCAACAAGAATAGCAGCTGATGTATAATGCACTTTGTCAAAAAAATGCATTTTTATTTCTCTCATAAGGGTAGGATTAATCACAGTATACAGTACAATGCAGAAGTCAGAGACTACCTTTCATAAATGTCATTTCCAGTCAAAACAGCAATTAAGTACAAATCATTCATTTTTCTGCATCAGGAAAAAGAAACAGAAAACATATATTTCACAGAAAATTAAACAGAAAACTCAATAACTAAGTATAGTATCTTTTTTTCAGAATTTGGTGTGTCCACTCTTTGCTTTTTCACAGCTTCCATTCTTTTTGGGAAACATGCTTTTAGTTTTTTAAAGAAATCAGCAGGAATATTATTCCACACCTACAAAGTTCTTGGTTGCATTTTCTGCTTCTCAAATCCAAGTTCAGCTTTCAATGATGTTGGGGTCTGGGCTCTGTGATGGACGGTCCCTTGTTCTGAGAACACAAGCAGTTCCTTTGATTTTCCTCTTTTTTGTTAATTTCCTTTTCTTATTAACAGCTTCTTGACAGCTACACAACCTTTCAGACCCATAGCATTAATTTTTCTTCTCACAGTGGAAGGACGAACAGAAACACCTGTGCATTTTTTTCAGATGTGAAGCAAGAGTGGACCTAGATTTTCTCCCTATCTGATGGAGATAGTTTTGGTGGTCTACGAGGTCTTGCACATTTTCTCTGTATCTTAATAATTTTTTGAGCTCCAGTTTTGAAAAAGTATTTTCCTTTGACTTTCTCCTTTATTACATAAGTGTATTATTTTATAGATAATCTCTTCAGAAATATAAAAAAAAAAATTAATAACTTCTACTTAATGGCCCTTGTGACTGTTGATTAAAGAAAAGGTGGTCTCTGACTTTCGCACAGTACCGTAGCATTGATTTATCTTGGATGTTTAAAGCCCACTGCCAAAAATGTATACAATGAAAACAAAAGAAAATTCATAAAAGTGCATTTTGGAATGAAATCCTTCATATATACACATTACACACCACCACCCACACCTTTATCCACCCAACTGCATGCATGTTATTCTCTTACACACATATGAACGCTGCCAAACATCCAAATAACAGACAGAAAACCAACAAAAAAGGCAGCAGACAAAAACAAGAATAATAAGAAGAGGGAGAACCAATCTTGCCAATAAACGTGTACACATACTGCATTAAAAACGAAGTTCTCTTATGAGCTTTATCAATGTTTTCTTCACTACAGGGCGTCCTTCAGCATTACAGTAAAACAGACACGAGCAAGATGAATAATCGTTTGTCTCGTGCTGAAAAATCGTGGACGTCCAGCACGAGCGTTGTGCGTTCGTGTCGATTCTACCATCAGCTTTACCCCGAAAGCTCAGCCGGTGAGACACGATTATATCAATGACAGGAAGCAGCGCGGGTTTTTAATGGACGGTCACGTGGCCGAGGTAAATGTAATCTCGCTTTTCATGCAGAGACTAACTTATGTCCAGCCACCCTCGCTGTTACATGGGGGTTTGCTCGAGCTGGCACGTAGCGAACTGACGTGTTAACATGCAGGCCAAAGCAGACACGTTTCGTGCTAAGGCAGAAACACGGAATAAGTCAATGACAACTAGGAAATGGCACTTGAAGAGGCTACAAATTGTGGCGACAGCCTGAGGGGTGGTGGTCGGAGGCGGGGTGGTTAGCTAGTGAGGGTTTCTCTCCCAGAGATATCAATGAACGCGCCCATTCGCCATATGAGGCCCGTTGGTGTCTAAGCCAGAGGAGCCACGGTGGAGCCTAGCTCCTTCCTCCAGACCGACAGGCCCACTGATAAAAACAGATGTTAAAATAAACACGACGAATCCCGTCTAGATTCGATTCTGAGGTTCATCAGTATCATCCGCTGCCAGTTTATCGTGAGACATTGCGTTCTTTTCTTTCTCTCTCTCTCTCTCTCTCTCCCCCTCTCTCCGCCTCTCATCAGCGCACATCCGCGCTCAGCAGTTCGGCAGCCG
>JAILXH010237183.1:21072-39229 GCA_023558415.1 Piaractus mesopotamicus | reverse complement strand
TTCTAAACTGTGGAGCTCAGTTCAGCTTTTATTAGACAGTCGAGCTCAGAGCTCATTTTTAATAAACATCTGAAAATGCAGCTCTTTAACTCGGCGTTTAATTAAAACTTTACGTCTCGTGGTGTTTATCTTCTAATTTGATCTGTGTCATTTTCTTCTGATTCTAAAAAAATACTTACAACTTCTTGTTTTACTGTTTATCACCTCATTGTGAAGCACATTGAGCTGCCACCGGCATGAAAAGTGTTATATAAATAAAATTATCATTATTATTACTATTATTATTATGGGAAGCAACAAAGTCTAAGTACTTTCAGAGGCTGGTGCAGCAACTGCGGGATGAAAATGCAAAACGGAAAGAGGAAAACATACATCAGAAAGCCTTTTGATGAAAAATAATCATTTGTCTTATGTGTATTATGTGTACAGGCACCAGTGTTTGCCCTAGACTTTTCACTCAGATATAAAACAGCAAAGTGGAGAGACTGGAATTTTTTTTCTTTTATTGTCCTTTATTCAGGAATATACTTCCAGATTTAAATGTCCCCAAAATAATATCTCTCTTTGCAGAAAAACTAAGGCGTACTGTGGCTAGACGCTGGAAGACTAGAGCTAAACGATGCTCCTCTGGCAAAATCCTACTCACGTCTGCCACACACTGCTTGGTTACATGCTGAACTTGGGATATGAACTTAATGCAACTTTAAAAATAAAAAAATAACTTAGATTGGTTAAGTAATTTCAATCCTTACTTTGCAAAGTCACAAAGTCATCTGTAATAATTGAAAAAAAACCCTCAAATTTAGGTGCTTTTTTAGAATGGAATATCATATAATTAGTAAATGGAACAGAATGTCTAACAAAAGGAAATACTACATTCACAAGATGTATTTAGTCATTGATTCTTTTTATCTGAACAGCCACGGTCTGATTCTTTCACTGCTCTGTTTAATAATTTTATGTAGTTCTTCTGCAGAGATTCCAGCAATGTTGTCTGCAGTGTCCTCTGCTCATAAGGCAGCAAGTTATGTCATAAATTACACATACACAGACATGTTTGGTGTGCATTTGTTGTTTTATAGTCATCAAAGTAAGGCTGTTATATTCTGATTAAATAGGTAGTTCATGTTTGACAATCACAATAGCCTTAATGTTTTCCATTTAAAGAAATAATTATCATAATCGATCTCTAATCCCAGACAAGATTCTAGGTTACATCTAACAACACTGGCTGTCAGCAGTCTTATCTCTGTAAATTGATGCCCAAATCTTCATTTATTTACTTCAAAAAATTATCAAAAAGCTAAGTAATCAAGCTTGACAAAATTTGTAAAAGAGCACACTTAGATGTTGTTTAAGTTGTTTAAACATTTAAGCTAAAATTGGAATAGTGACTGAAAAGGACTGCACCACCATTCAGCTATTACTAGAAGTTTATGTTTGTGTTTATAGACTAAAGAAACTTCATTGCATTTTGTCATGAAAACACTGAACATTAAACATGTAGGGCACATGAGAGAAGCACTGTGTGTTAGAAATATGAGATGCATTCAGTCTACACACAGTTTTCCCTTTTTTCAATCCTCTTCCTTTGTAATTGCTCAGCATGTATTATAAGTATTTCTTGGGATAAGTGTATCTAATAATTAACTGAAATACCATGCAAACTGCTAAATCCTTAATTCCTGCCTTTGCACTTGCCCTAACTACAAAAACATAATTTCTTAGCTTAGTAGTTGTTCATTTGTTATGGGAAACAAAGTATTAAACAGTAGTTTCTAAGGAAAATGTATGTGATACAGCAATGAAAAAGCCACCCATGGTTTAACTTAAAAAGTTGGCAGTCTTGTGGCCTTCAAAATGTTCATTAAACTTCAAAAAATTTACTGAACAATATCAGTTTTTCATTCTGTTCACTGCCATTAACTCAAATTTTGAATGAGTTTACTCACTTTTAAGTTGAAGCACCAGTTTTACAGTGTAGTAATGAAGCTTCATTCTTAATAGAATGCTATTTTCCTAAAATGTGTTTACTAATGTATACTTTTCTGTTTCCAGCCCCACAACTCCTCAACCACCATCTCTATAATCCTAGAGAAGTAAAATGTTGCTTTTACACCTGTTTTATAATAATAAATAAGCAACGTAAAAACTAGCTCTTTATTCAAGAGGATATTTTGATATTTTGATTTTTGTCAGTAGTAGAAGGTGTAGTAGAAGGCCTGGCTCAGTCTCAGGTGATTTTTCATGGATTGAAATAGATTTGCACATTAATACACAAGCTATATTGTGTGCAGCATTGCACGATATATCACAACATTGAATGTGTTACTGTGATTGTACCACAGTGATTATTCATTTTCATGATTTATTACAGCACAAACATGACCCATAAGTTGATTAGAAGCCACTGATGGACATTTCTACATTACACAATAAACTGTCAGAGCCCTACTTAAAGATATGTGGTCAGAGTGCCATTATCAGGAGATATTTGCCTTATGTGTGCACTCAGTAGCCTTAGAATTTCTAACTGTAGCTCATGTGTTGCTGCACAGTTTATCAGCACCCCTCCACCCCGTCCCTTCATGGAAAGAGGACACCACTGCTGTCCACACATTATGTATGTGGTGCAGAGGAAACAGTTTTAGACTAGCTTACAGTTGAGAAGACTGTTGGTGTCAGAACATCTATCACAACTCCTGCCTCTGTTCCTTAATGTGGAAAGCCAGAAACCAGCTTCAGACCACCATGTGATGCACTGGATCGTGGGTAGGTGTTTCTGCACTATAATGTGAAAAGTACTTGTTCACCAATGTGCAGTTTTTGTGCCAATTAATGAACGTTAGTGATGACCCAGAAATAGTGAGCAAATTACATATCAAATGATGATAATCAGCGTTGTTTTATGAGAACTACATAAAATGTATTTATATTGTGTTTTCTGTCTAAAAGATTCTTGATTTTTTATTCTCAGAGGCAACTTTAAGGAAGCATCCACAGACCACTGAGGAGCCCTTAGATTCTGGAGAATAGAAGACTAAACCAAAGAAAAGGAATATTTTTTTCCTTGAAGAGATAATTAAATTTGAAGGATTTAGAATAATAAAATGAACAAAAAGGTGCGATTGAATTTTTTTAAATTTATTTTTAAATCCAGATCTAAAGAACCATATTTTGAGGTGTATTTAATAACAATATATTAATTGACCTTAATACATTGAACTTGTATGTGCCATGTATTTTTATGATATATTTTTAACAAAACATTTCTGGCCATTTCTGGCCAATATTGTGTGTATATATATGTATGTATATAAAACTAATACCATTTTGGTCATTTTCATATATTGCAAAAATATATTTGAAAAATACATTTAGAATATATGTATTTTTTATATGGGTGCTGTTCTTTCGAAAAAGCCTCCAGGTTCTGTGATTTCTCTGGTCGTTGTGTATGAACTGCATATTTGAGTTCTGATCTTCCCTTCTAACCGTCTAGATCCTCTTCCTTCCCTTCTGGTTGCTCTGGTGCTATCTAGAGTTAGAGCTACAGCTATCAGTGGTTGGTAGTGGAACTAGTGGGTGAAAATGGGGGGGAAAAGCTGAAGACACAAGTTTAGCCAACTGAATTCTTCAGTCATTTACTGTCAGATCTTGAGATGCAGCATAGAACTTGTAAAAGGATAGAATAGATTAAGCATGCAAGACATGTTGTTAATCCAAAGACATTTATATGTCTTCTACACAGCAATTTACGATTTTTAATCACGTTACAGAGGTAAGCCGATAAACCAAAGAAAGGAATATTTTTTTCCTTGATGAGATAATTAAATGTGAAGAATTCAGAATAATAAAATGAACAAAAAGGTGCGATTAATTTTTTTTACAATTTATTTTTAAATCCAGATCTAAAGAACCATATTTTGAGGTGTATTTAATAACAATATATTAATCGCCCCCCCAATCTAATTCAAAACACTACTATGCTAAAATGACTAATGGCCTAAACAACACAACAACAGTACTTGGAGAAAATGAATCAAATTTCATTCTCATAAAATGTCTTCCTGTTTGTTTGCCTAGGCTTGTGGTCATTCAGTGGACAGAGTACCTTGACTATGTGCCTACTCAGAACAAAAAATAATATTATTAATGGGTAACAGGGATTCCACCTTAAAGGTTCTGTTCTGGAACCATTGAGAATGTTTTTTGGGGGGTTTAGTTTTTGTTCCTAGCCAAATAGTGTGAATAATGTCTAATTTTTGTTTTCGTTCCTCAAGCCTGTTTGGGGCCCTACTACTCGCAGAAGCTCATAAAAGTGACTGCATTTTACCCTCAATGATGTAAACACTATTCCACATGTCTTTGGTAAACTACTGCCAGTTTTACAATGATTCTTTATGTTAAAACCTCAAATGTCATAAATCACTTATCAAAAGTGACAACAAGAGTCATGTGGATTTAGCCAAGCTGTGTTATTTTTCATTAATTGCATCTGTAGATATTTAACATTACAAGAAAAAAAGCCCTTATCGTCACATCTAGTGGTGCAACAAATAATCAGCATAGTTGACTAAGATTGAAGTCGTTGCCAACAAATTCAATTGTCGATTAGTTGGTGACATCGTCGTGTGTTTTTCAATCTGACTGGCTTTTCGCTGGCTTTCTGAATGATGAACACTTGTCTCAGTAAATTACTTAGCTAGTTAGTCATATTTTTACACATTTAATGCACCAAATGTTTTTAATGGGTGACAGGTTTGGACTGCAGGAAGGCCAGTTTAGCGCACTTTTTTTTTTTTTTTAAGGACTCTTTTACATAAACAGACAGACACTCTGTGATGTAAGTGGTGTTTTAAGGTCATTTTGCGCTTTAAAAACCAGCAACAGAGCTTTAAAATCTATCCTGAATGATACAGGCAGCCAGTGCAGTTCTTTCAAAATGGGAGTGATGTGATCTCTCTTTTTTGTTTTTGTTAGGATGCTGCCGCATTTTGTACGAGTTGTAAGGGATGTATAGTGTTCTTAGGAAGTCCAGTAAGAAGAGCATTACAGTAGTCAAGTCTGCTTGTAGCAAATGCACGAACAAGTTTCTCTGCGTCGCTCTGAGAGAGAAAAGGCCGAACTTTAGCGATATTTCTCAAATGATAAAAAGCTACTTTAGTGACTGCGTTTACATGCATCTAAGATCACACCCAGGTTTCATACTTAAGGTTTGGTACATGAAGCTAAAGAACCAAGTTTCTCATAAATCATCATCACAGTTTCTGTACCAATGATCAATATTTCAGTTTTTTCATGATTTAATTGTAAATTTTGTGACATTCACTGAGAAATATCTGACACACAGCTGGTTAGTCTGTCTACAGAGTCTTGATCTTCAGAAGGAATAGAAATGTATAGCTGGGTGTTGTCAGCATAGCTATGAAAATTAATGCTATGCTTCCTAATGACATCACCTAGAGGTAGCATGTACAAAGAGAAAAGCAAAGGCCCTAAGACTGAACCTTGACGGACTCCACAACATATGCCAAATCTTATTGATGAATGATTTCCAAGTGAAACCATGAACTGCCTATTACTTAAATGTGATTTAAACCATTCTAAAACTGTGCCCGAGAGGCCAACCCAGTATTCAAGAAGCTGGATTAAAATCTTGTGGTCAATGGTATCAAAATCTGCACTAAGATCTAATGAAACCAAAATAGAAGGATTTTGTGCATCAGCACTGAGCCTGATGTCATTCATAATGTCAATCAATGCAGTCTCTGTACTATGGTTAGAATGAAAACCTGACTGAAACTTCTCATATAAATTGTTTGATATTAGACACGCATTTAGTTGTTTGAAAACAACTTTTTCTAAGACTTTACTTAAAAACGGTAGGTTTCGAATTGGTCTAAAATTATTTAGTACAGAACGATCCATGCTACTCTTTTTTTTTTTTTTTAGCAGAGGCACCAAGGCAGTTTTAAAAGTGTCTGGAAAAACACCTGTTGACAGAGAACAATTTACAGTAGTAAATTACAACAGTACCCCGGTCCGTACATCTTAGGGTTTTCTTTGCTCCAAACACACCTGATCTAACTACACAGCTCATTTAAAAAAGCCCTTCCTGAGTGAGTTGAAATGGGTGTTAGAGCAGGAAAACTCTTCAAATGTGTAGGACAGGGGGTACTACAGGTCCAAAGGTTATTGACCTGTGGTATAGTGATAACAGAGCAGGGAAGAGAGCACACATGCCTATTAAGTGCCAGTGCAGAGACAGGGAGGTGTCCAAAATGTCACCGACCCTGACATACTCTCTTCTTACTGAATAGGATGTTTTTGATCCAGTAGCAGAACATTAGGCTTCGTCATTTTATCCAGGTGGTCAAGAATGAAAGCAGAGCTAAAATCTACAAAGGGATACATGGTGAATTTTAGGTCTGTCCAGGTGTTGCAGAACCAAATTAATGGAATCACTTACAGGTCTGTTAACTCATAGGCTGTGTTCAAAATAGCATACTGTGTACTGTGTACTGCATACTGCATCAGTGTATATACTGTACACTACATATTTCTCTTTATCAGTAGCATACTAAGCAGTATCCATTATATGACACAAGCTGTGTGCTGTACTACAAGACAAGGGCACAACTAGCCTGCCAACATCGGGCACTGAGCCAGTCAGACCGTCTCAAGACCTGCCCCATTTTCAACAACCTTCTTAGCATTACTTCTCAGCACAGCTTAAAAGCTGTTGGTCAAGAGATGGGCCTGTGTGAATTTTTATAATACACCCCATACAATGACAGAGGGCAGGACAGTTTTTTTTTAATCCCTCTACAAAGTCACAAATTAACTTTAAAAATCTCAGCTTTGGTTTGTTCTGTGTGGTAAACCTGTGTAGATTTTAAACATACCTAAACATGCCTTTTTCACTCATAGTTGGTAATATGAGCTAGTTTGACTGAATAATAAACAGTGTGGTTCCACACAGGAGCCTGGAAAGCCAATGTTGAGCAGATTGTTACGTTGAGACTGACTTTAACCACTTTATATTTGCAGTAATTTAGTTAACTTTATGAAATAGATGTAAGCAGAAGTCAGCAAACCCACCTCAAGACCAGCAGAGAGATCTGATTGGGCTTCAGTGTTGCACTGAGTGCAGCAGCATTTAGAGAATTTTTTTTCATTTTGCTGTTATTCATGTATAGAAAGTCTGAATCCAGGAATATAAAAACATTTAGGCCTTAGAGCTGGGAGATATGGCCAAAAATGTTATCACGATAAACAAAATTCATATCGTTTGATATCGATACACATTGCGATAAATGTCAAATCATTATTTCTTTCAAGTTTGAAGGCTGATTTTTGCTCCTGGGGGTTTATTGCTGTTTTAAACTATCCTTTGTGGTCAGAACATAACAAACGCTCACCACAAACAGTAGAACATTTCACAGCTCTGTCATGGGAGAGTGGGAGAAAGTGTCTGGTGAGCTGTTTTTACCAGCTGGAAAAGCATGGCCGCAGTTTTTGTAATAGTCATAATTTAAGAAAGAAAAGATTATTTTAGCTGTCTGGTGACGAGCGCTCGGCTATCCCATTACAAATGCTAAACAAGTGGCCAACAACAGCACTAAACTGTTTAGTTTCTCAACAACGTCAACTTAGTATGAACAGCAAGCATTAGTCGGCTCAGTTCATCAGTGATGGATCACACCGCCTTACTGCCGTCACTCCTACAACATCCATATCAGAGTGTATCACAGTATTAAAACACCAGCTAGCGACGACTGGATTTCTCTATTCTATCATAGTAGTTATCGTTATAGTTTAATCACCCAGCCCTACCAGGCCTTCACGTCAGTGGTTAGCTTAGTGGTATGCAGTAAGCTGTTTTGAACACAGCCCCAAACAGATTCGGGAACATGCCACTCAATGTTTAAAGGTACTGTATTATGATTTTCTTAATCACTTTTGATAGATTTCTGCACAAGGTGGGTTCACTCGCGACAAACACTCAAACTAAAAAATACGCAAGAAAATATGCAAGTTTATTAAGGATTAAGGCTTTAACAAAAAAATGCAGCCTTAATCCTGAGCCATTCTCAAGAATTAAACTAAAGGCACAAAGAAATTACACAGTTTTGAAGCCCTCAGGGCAAAGCTGGGGCTCACCTGTCATTTTTATTCATCTTTGCATAATTTGGGACTCATTAATTCCAAACTACAAAATTCTATTGGCTACCAAAATGAGCAAATCAACATATTAAATTTGGAGCATCAGCTTTTCATTGGAGAGAGCAGTATCATTTTTCTTGGCCATTTTCCAAACTGTTGGCTCATCTAAAACCCCTCTTATTTTCTGTATGTCCCCTTATCTTCCACCTGACAACACTGTTTATTGAAGGTCACTAACTAATGCACAAAATCTGATTTTTTCCACAACAATTGTTTTGGCCTTTCAACCTGTGATCTCAGCATCTGTTTTGGATTTAATTTCATTTCAGCTGACTTGTAGACGTCTCATAGAGTAATTGGCTAATAATATAATGCTGACACAGATGAAAATAATGTCAGTAGCAACAGTGACGACACGTGATGCAACGCTTACTGTTTGGGCCTTTGTGTCAGTTTACATGGCTGTGTTTAGTCTAAAAATTAATAAAATATTTACTTATATTTTGCAATATTGAAACCTTTATTTGTGATACAAGGTGTTGTATTTTGTCACGCTGAGGGCAGTTAAACAAACTCACAGTAAAACACCTTTCAGAAGCTGAAGCTTTCGTGATATCAAATTTAACCAGGTGTTTTCCTAACACTTCTACCTTTGTCTTTCTGGCACCACTTTAAGTGCATTCACCTCTACATCACTGACAATATACTCTCTCATATGTCTAGAAGCATCTGTAGCTACATAAGTTTCTTATGCTCTTCCAACTAATTAAGATGTCTGGGCCTAGGCCATTTAGACCAAGGCCAATGCAATTCATGTGGGATTTTCTGATGTATTATAGTGTCAAATTCAAGTTCTCAACTTATGAGCACATTTGTCTTCTCCTCATGTTTGGTCTCAAAGCACCTGTGGTTGTCCAAGTTTTCAGGTTTCAGAAGGGAACAAAGAGCTAGTTGGCCTGTTCTTAGTCTCCGGTTCATAGAGAGATCAGATTGGCTGTCGCCAATTGCAAGAGGTGTGGAACAAGTGAACTAACAGTGCTTTATGACGGTTGTCTGGATTTATTAGAAGGTTTTGACGGTTTGCACCACTCTGTCTACCTCTTTGTTAGCTTGTGGGTAATGTGGTGCATGAAGTAGTAAGCTTTGAAAAAGGCTTTGAATCACAAGTACCCAGATAAGTCAACTCCACATATTTGCAGTAGAAGTCTACAACAGGAAGGCACATATTCAGATTTAGCTTAATGTCTGTGATTGATTTGCCATAAAAAGTTTCGAAAAGGTTTGCCAGGGTTCCGGTGAAGTTTCTTACATGGTCTGTGTTGTGTCTTTTGGCCATCCTTGACCACAGTAAATCACATTTTTGCTTTTTCAAAGGTATTGGTAACACAATAAGAATATTATCTACTGCACATTTAAAAAGCTGCTATGAGAAGATGTTGCTAACACAGCTTCATGTACTCTCAATCCTCACCTTTGGTATTGAATAAAATGTTAGAGTTAAGTTACAGCTTTGTCTTGTAAACCCTCAGCCAATACAGCTGTTTCCATTTTCCCCATTTAAATAGCGCAATCCCTGGACAAATTTTTTTATTTTTTTCTTTCTTTTTCCTCTTCAAGAATGATCTCATTGAGTCCTCTTCTTTTCCTAGTGTCCACTTTACTACGCAGTTCTATTTGACTTTCTGCAACATATCAAGAAACAGCAGCAAAAGGAATTTGTCACACTACTGAAATGAAGGAAGATGAAAGAAGCTCCAGCACTCAGAAAACTTCTTCTGCCTCTCTCCACACAAAGAATACAGGAAAAGAAAGAACTCACTGCTGTTCAGACTGTGGGAAGAGTTTTACTAAACCGAGTATTCTCCAAAGACACCAGCGCATTCACACAGGAGAGAAACAGTATCACTGCTCAGAGTGTGGACAGAGTTTTAGAGTGAGCAGTACCTTAAGGAAACACCAGCGCGTTCAAATATAATAGAAAACATATCACTGCATTGTGGGAAGAATATCAAACATTCCATTATAAATACACATAAATGCAATAAAACTGTGCATATCGAATCTGAAACAATAATGAATTTTAATACAACCATGAGGCGCCTAGGAACCAATCACATACCACTTGAAAGAGGGGGTCATAGAGTTTCTGACTGTCAGTGAAAGATGGCTCCCCTCAGTCTGAGAGGAGATGTGACCCCTGAGCAGAAAGCATTTTATGTTCTCCACTTCAATAAGAGTGAATCCATGATAACATAATATTGTGTAGATGTTGTCCATACAGGTGGAGGAGGTTCATATTGAGCACTAAAATTTATAATAAATTACATAATAAACTTTTTGCTCATTTAAACCATTTTCAGTTTACTGCATTGTTCTGTAATGATTTACAAGTGAAATAAATCATTTTGAAATCAGATGAATCTTTTTGAATCATGATGTATTTGGGGCTCCCAGTTGGGCGCAGACATGAAAATATTTATTGTACTATTTACAAGTATGTTTCCTCCCCTCTGAAACACCTAAACACTCAGTGCAAAGCTGATGATTATTACAGACTAAACACAGTTTGCGAGCTGGCAAAAACAGTCAATATTGGGATTCAGCGTTCAACGTATTCAGTTACATGAGTGCACAGCAATAAGGGAGAGAGTATGGTGAGTACTGAACACGCTGAGACTCAGCAGGCTTAAGTTTAAAACCAGGTTACTCACCACCTCGTCGGCTTCAATAACGGTGCAAGTCTGTGGTTAACTTCGTTGTGTTATGTTGTGCTTGACTAAACGGTTATAAGTGAACAAGCTGTATAACGGGATGGATCACATCCTCAGTGTACAGGGTTGTCCACACACAGTCAAGGATTCGAAGAAAATGTACCATAGCAAAACATCAGTCACTGTAGTAAGTGCCTCATCATGTTCTCTTAGCCTAGAGAAATGTCTGAAGATTTTTAGGAAGGTGAAAATCCCAAACTATGGTTCATTCCTATAGTAAAAACTGTCATCAAGCAGTCTATCTATCCATGACATATTACCAGTAGTATTTTAAGCAAATTCTGATTGTCAAATGTTCACTGTTTTTTTTTTTTTTTTTGCAGAGCTAAAAGTGAACAAAGCTTCAAAGTAATGACTTGGAGATGGAAAGTCTATTGGATCTGTGAAAACATCTATTCCTAAATAAATCCAACCCTTCCACTCTGATGATGACTGGAGAAGCTGATGATCACATGTGAAAAACTGACCAGCACAAGAGAGTCACCACTGAGAAGAGCTGACATCATCCTTTTCACTTAGACCCATGAGCCCAAATATTATGATGTGCTGTTGGTCCTCTACATGCTGCCAAAACTCTCTGAGGCATGGACCAAGTCATTAGCAGCAGATCCTTTAAGTCTTTTAATTTGTGGGGTGGAGGCACTGTGGATTGGGCTCGTAGTTCTGGCACATCAGAGATCCTTGATTGGATTGAAATCTGAGGAATTAGGCGGACAACCATGCCTTGAACTCTTTCTCGTGTTCATCAAACCATTACTGAACAATATGTGCAGTGAGGCAGGGCTCATTATCCTTCTGAAAGAGGCCGCTAGCATCTGGGATTGCCATCGCCATGAAGGAGGTGTACCTGGTCTGCAGTAATGTTTAGGTAGGTGGCATGTGTCCATATGAATGCTCAGACCCAGAGTTTCCCAACAGAACACTGCCCAGAGCATTACACTCCCTCCACTGACTTATCTTACTCATACAGTGCATCCTGATGCCATCAATTCAGCACATATGTACCCTGCCATACATAAAAGAAAACAGGACTCATCGGACCAGGTGACCTTCTTCCTTTGCTCCAAGGTGAAGTTCTTCAATGTGGTTTATGGTTGTGGCCAGTAGTGAAGGCGAAGGGATTTCAGAGTGCCTTTCAGAACTCCACTGGCTCACCAGTGGACAGCAAATGGTTTGAGAACTCATGGAAGCATTGAAGCTGTCAAAGGAACTTTGTCATATGTTTCTAAGCACACACCAAAATCCTCTCATGTTGATGGATGTAATTTGATGGCATATGCTTCTTCAGTCTGCCAAAGGTAATGGCTCTGATGTCAGTTATAAACACATGGACATCATAAATTCTGATGAGGAGCTAGACAAGTAAGCTCAATTCAGGGCGAACATTAAACAAATGTAGTAAAGATGTTACTGAGGAGGAAATCTAGAGCTGGTCAGCATCAGGTGGACATGCCTTGTGGCACCTGAAAGTCTACTGTGATGTTAAAATGCATATATACACAGTTTTAAATGTCTGCAAAATCAAAATGATCCAGTTCTTCAGCATAGTCTGGTGGAATTCATACTGTACATACTCAAATTAAAATGTCTTTTATACTCATACTCATACTTTATACTTATACTCAAATAAAACATTTTAGGTGTCACATATAAATGTTTCAGATCATCCACATAACTCTAATATAAGATAAAGCCAACATAAACACACAATGCAGTGTTTAAACGATAATCTATTAAAGATAAAGATTTTTTCCAAACCTGTATCACCCATGTGAAAAAGTGAGGGCACTCCTAACTGGTTGTGCAACCCTTGGCAGTAACTGCAATTAAACGTTTGCAACAACTTGTGATGAGTCTTTTACAAGTTTTGGCCGACTCTTTGCAATTCTTTTAATTCAGCTACATGTTTTGATTCTCTGTGTGGGTTTCCTCTGGGTACTTCCTTTTCTGGGTATTCTGATTTCCTTCCAATCCAAAGACATGCGGTCAGACTGACTGGATACGCTAAATTGCCCCTAGGTGGGTCCGCGTGTGTGTATAAACATACATGTCTGTGTGTCTGCCCTGCGATGGACTGGCGACCTGTCCAGGGTGTTTCCTGCCATCTGTCCGATGACGGCCGGGATAGGCTCCAGCTCCCCCCGTGACCCAGTAGGATAAGCGACTTAGAATATGTGTGTGTGTGTGTGTGTGGAGTGTTTTGAGCATAAACTGCTCATTTAAGGTTTTGCAATAGCATCTAAATGCGACTGAATTCAGGAATTTGACTCAGCCACTCCAAAACTTTAATTTTGTTTCTTTTGAGCCATTCAGAGGTGGTCTTGCATGTGTGCTTTGGTTCATTGTCCTGCTGCATAACCCAACTGAGCTTGAGCTTTAGGTCACAAACTGACGGGAGGACATTCTCCTTCAGGATTTTCTGACAGAGCAGAATTCATGGTTCCATCAATTATGACAAGGCTTCTAGGTCTACCACCACCATGTTTAGCTGTTGATATGATGTTCTTATGATGCAATGTGTTGTTAGCATGTAACAGGACCCAGGTTTGCCAAAAAGTTCCACCTTTGTCTCATCAGTCCACAAAATATTATCCCAAAAATCTTGGGGGTCATCTCGATGTGTTTTGGCAAATGTTCAACAAGCCTTTGGTGGTTTTTATTGGTCAGTAGTGGTTTGCACCTTGCAAGTCTCACATGAATGCCATTTTTGCCTAGTGCCTTTTTTTATTGTGGAATTGTGTACGTCGACCTTAACAGAGGCAAGTGAGACCTTGCATTTCAATCTCTTTAGAACGCAGCATCATGTGCTGCTTTTTGAGACCTTCTAGCTGTTTCACATTGCCAGACAGGTTCTGTTTAAGTACTGTTTAGATTCCACAGGTCTGACGGTAATCATGCCAGGGTGTGGCAGTGAAACTGAACCCAGTAGTCAATTAAATTTAATTAACTGGTTGATTTAGTGGCTAAGGCAGCAGTTACTTTTTCACACAGGGCCAGGTGGGGCCAAACAGCATTTTCCCTTCAATAAATGAAATTGTTATTTAAAAACATTTTGTGTTTGCTTGGGTTGTCTAATATTTAAAGTTGTTTGATGATCTGAAACATTAAAGGGTAACAAATATGTAAAAATAGAAGAAAACAGGCAGGAGCAAATACTTTTTCACAGCACTGTATACTGAACAAATTATCAGAACATCCTAAATAACAACTTCCACATACATACTGGTACTCCTAAATATTCTGTTATCTGTTCATGTTTAAGTAGTGTTGTATTCCAGTGGTGAAGGCTGCACTTTAATAAAAGAATCTAAACCTGGTAAGTAAATAAATAAATGAATGAATGACTTAGCAGATTTGTGTCTGATTGATGCCATTACTATTGGTTATGTATTATACTATGAATATTCATTCATCTATCAGTTGTGAAAGTTGAAAATTCAACAGAAGATTTAAAATATGAGAATATAATTAGGTAATAGTCTGACTTGTTGGACTAAAACATGGGTATTGCTGATATTTTCATTTTCACACCCAGATTTACAATTTTTCTTCAAACAGTGTGCTTTATTCAATTGATTTATTCTCCACTTCCAAAGGTTTGGTAGCTGGTGTGAGTGATCATAGATTTTTTGTGCTCTTTTTCTGTGTTTTGAGACAAGCAGAATACGAACAAAGAAATAGGAATTATTATTATGATTATTATTATTATTATGATTATTATCATTATTATTATTATTATTTTCTTGAATCTTAGCAGTGGTAGCATATATAATGAGAAAATAAAGGGACCAAGACAGCTTCCTTGTGTGACACCACAATATTTGTCATATTTCTTTGATACATGCTCTCCAAGGTGAACATAAAATTGTCTCCCTGTAATGTAAGTTTGAAACCACTCAGAGAGACCCACCCAGTTTTCTAGTCGACTGATTAGAACACTGTGGTCAATTGTGTCAAATGCAGCACTCAAATCTAAGACAACCGAGAACCAAGACCTTATTTGCAGCAGCACTGTGTCTAAGATCACATGACTATTTTAGTTATAGCAGTTTCTGTACTGTGATTGGATTTAAAACCTGACTGTAACTTCTCTTTGATACAGGCCTGTAATTGCTTAGCACATTGTTTTCTTCCATAGCGGTTTCACAACAGCAGTTTTGAATTCAGTGGGGAGTATTCCAGTTTCAAAAGATGTGTTAATTATTTTTATGGTGACAAAAATGATGTGGAAACACTATTAAAAACATTTTAAAAACTTTGTAGGGATGGGGTCAAGACAGTAGTAATGTTGCTCATAATTGCTGTCCTATTACAGGGCAGATCATAAGAGTTACTGTTATTTCTGACTATAAACTCTCTAACAGTTTTTATTTTAGAAAATTCTACACATTTTGAGGCAGATCCTAGGCTAAAAATGTCAAAGGCAGGAGCTGGACTTAATAATCAGCTAATAGTTGAGAACAGAAACCTGGAGTTGCCACAATTCTCTGCAATAATATTTTCTTAGTGTGGATAGCATTGTTGGAGAAACGCGCCTTCAAAATGCTATGGTGAATCTCTAGTTAAGCTCAGGGATGGTATTATTTATCCATGGAAATATTTTGGTGCATGGCCTCTTTTTGATCTTGACTAGCGCAGCCCTGTACAATATGTTGTTTAAGTTTCTATTCAAGACATCCCCCATTTCATTTAGTGAAGATTTTGTGCATTTGTGCATTACAAATATTGACAGACTTAGCAAGTTCAGAGAATTTCCATTAAGCTGCTGCATCAAATTCTCTTTTGTTACTAGCTGTAGTTTATAACACATCAAAAAGCACTCAGTATTGATCAGAAACAGTAATGTCAGACACTGAAATATTGTTGATGCCTATCCCACGTGATATTACTAGGTCAAGCGTATTACCCAGAAAATAAGTAGCTTCAGTAACATGCTGAATAACAAGCTATACCACCCCCTCTTTTGTCCTATTTTACTGACTGAAGAAACCTATAGCTGGGAGGACAAGTCTCAATAATGAACCTCTTGGAACCCATTAATGTCTCAGTATCAAAATATTGGGGTGTGTGGTACTTTTTGTGTGTGGTCATAGCACCCAAGGGGAGGTGCAAGGGAAGCCAGTTTAATAGCCATGCCTTTTATTAGTTCCCTGAAACCACCAAAAAAGTGCACTATTTACTTAAGCCCCCCTCTACCTGAGTTAAGCTCTACCGCTTTTATGCACTTCTCTTCCCGCCAAACGTGATCGGACTGTACCACTCAGCGGTGATAATCTCCTTGCTCATTTACAAGTCTGTAGTTCCTCCTTAGGTTTCTTTGTGTACCAAGTTAGATGTTTGAGTTTTGTCATTTAACGTGTTTTAAAAGTGAAAGTTTATGCCGCCCGCTCCGATATGTACACTAACTTCACGGAGGCATTTACTTCCGGCGCCGCTGTGAGTGGCAGCCTTTCCAGTAGCTCTGTCTTTTGTGTACTGTTTTTGCACTTTTTCCTTACTTTTTTTTTTTTTTTCTGTATGCTCATATTGCTATTTTAGTGACTGTTTTTGTATGTACGAAGGACATGGAGCCTGTTTTCATGCGTAGGGCAGAAATAACTTTGTTTACACACGGGAAGAGCTGCTAGTGGTTTGAACAAAGGGTCGCCCCAGCACAACGCACCCCATTCTGGAGGAGCTGCGGAGGAGCTATCGGGCTTGCAGCGCCGGTGCTAAGCTAAAGGCTAAGCGTGTGGAGAAATGCTGGAGGTATAAACCATCTATTCCTTCGGTGGTGATGGGGAATGTGAACTCTTTGGCCAACAAGACAGACGAACTAGCGGCACTGGTCCGTAATCAGCGATTATACCGGGAATGTAGTCTTTTATGTCTCACGGAAACATAGCTAACCGGCAACATTCCCGATACTAATGTGGACATTCCCGGATTCACCACCGTGAGATCGGACAGGGACACTAAACTGAGCGGCAAAAGCAAAGGTGGGGGACTCGTGCTTTTTGTGAACATCAAATGGTGTAACCCAGGACATGTGACTGTGAAGGAGATAATCTGCTGTCCGGATATTGAACTGCTGGCGGTGAGTCTCCTTCCCTATTACATGCCTAGGGAACTGTCCCACGCCATTGTTGTTTGTGTTTACATTCCTCCATGTGGATGCTGAGACGGTGTGTGATGTCACACACGCAACCATCACAAGACTTCAGACTCAGCAAGCCGAGGCTTTCATTGCTATCTCTGGTGATTTTAACCACATTACACTGGACTCAATGCTCACTGCTTTTTACGAGTATGTAGACTGCCCCACTAGAAAGAACAGGACAATTGATCTCCTTTACACCAATGTGAAGGATGCCTACACCGCCACACCCCTGCCCCCTCTGGGAAAATCTGACCACAACCTGGTCTATCTGCAGCCACAGTACAAGCCCCATGTTAGAAGACAACCTGTAACCACACGCTCCACAAATGGTCTCCTGAAGCTGAAGCGGCTCTCAGGGATTGTTTTGAGTCCACTGAATGGAGTGTACTGCAGGAGCCATATGGGGAGGACATTGAGAGGATTACACACTGCATAACGGACTACATGAACTTTTGCATGGACATTGTTGTTCCTGTGAAAATTGTGTGCTGCTTTGCTAATAACAAGCCGTGGATAACCAGCAATGTCAAAGGCCTGCTGAACAAGAAAAAGAGAGTCTTTAAAGACAATAACCAGGAAGATCTTAGGAACGTACAGAGGGAGCTCAAAGTCCAATTGTGAGAGGCCAAAGAGTCCTACAGGATGAAGGTGGAGCATCAGATCTGATCTGCAGCACCGCTGCAGCCCGCCCCTCTCCCCCTCTGCACATCTTCACTGCAGATCAGGTTAGAGGTGAGCTGAGGAAACTCCACACAAGGAAGGCAGCTAGTCCAGACAAAGTATGTCCTAGACTACTTAAGTCCTGTGCTGCTGAGCTGGAGGCACACCTACAGCACATCTTCAACCTGAGTCTACACTTGGGGAGGGTTCCCACACTGTGGAAGACATCATGCCTCATTCCAGTACCCAAGAGGGGGTGACCCAGTGAACTCAATGACTTCAGGCCAGTCGCTCTAACATCACATGTCATGAAGATGCTGGAGTGCCTTCTTCTACACCTTCTCAGACCCCAGGTTCAACGCTCAACGGACCCCCTGCAGTTCGCCTACAGGGAGAAAGTAGGAGTAGAGGATGCCAC
>JAILXH010237177.1:10847-27225 GCA_023558415.1 Piaractus mesopotamicus | reverse complement strand
GTCAGCCCCTAACCCCTATACACACACACACACACACACACACACACACACACACACACACACACATGCACCATGCAGGTTTCATCTGGCTGCGTGATGTGAGGCACTGTGAGTGTTATTTCTGCACTTTCCCTTTGTTCAGGCCTGACCCGGTCTCTCCCTGCAGTCTTTAATCTCCCTAATCACTGGTGAGTTACGCCTCTCCACGCTTTCCCCTCCATTCCATGGGGGACCAATTACAGGCCATTAGAGAGAGAGCAAGACAAAGGCTGGCCAAGGCAGAGAGAGACACGATCGTGATTTAGATAGGGAGCGTCAGCAGAGAGACAGCTGCTTCGGCTGCTTCACAAACGCCAGGACGCACTTTCCAGCATCCAACTTCTCTCCCCTCCTCTATTATTCACACTGATGCGTTCAGAATTGGCAACTTCACTCAGAGTGCTAGAGTGAGGCACTAATGTCAGATGACAGTTGCTGGTTGTGATAGTTTAACCCTTAGGAGTTGGAGATCTTGCCAGTGAAAACAAAGGAATGTTGAAATTTTGCATCAATTATTTCTCACCCATGGCTTCTTAACAAGCAGAGAAACTGAGACGAAAGTGCAGATTCTTAACTTTCAATTAATACTATATGTGTTTGTAGAGGATATCAGATACCCTGATATCACAATGTCCTGTTTTTTTGTCAATTGTTGACATCAAAATGAATGGAAAAAGTCAAAAGTTTAGACACAACAATGTCAACACAGAACGTAAATCAAACATATATGCAATTTATTCATTTCATGTACAAAAAATACATAATTATGTAATTAAAAAATCCTTCAGAGTTAATGCAGAAAACTAAAGGTATGAAGCAATAAAATCAGATTCAAAATCTATACAAGATGCTAGATTACATGCTGAATGAACACTTCAGATACTCCCTCACTGTAAGGAAGACCAGGTAAAACACAATCTCCAAATATCAACAAATTAAAGCGTGTATTAAAAAGAGGATAATGCCCACTAAAAGTCAGTCATTTAGCAGAGACCACCTTTCAATTTGTTCTGAATTCATCGGAAAATAACATTAGAACAACAATTAAGATAAGATCTTCAGCTAAACTGAGTCTGCTTTTCTTGACGGTCGCAGCTTTTCTGTCATATGTGTTTATTGTGAGCTCAGGCTTTTAGAACTGTACTTATTATGAACAAAAACACACCAATATTTAGACATTCAATGATCATTTTAAGTAAAGCCACACTAATAAATAATTAAACAATGCACACTCTGCAGTGGTAACATTACAGTCGTATGCAAAAGTTTGGGCACCCCTAGTCAAATGACACATTCTGTTGATTTTCTAAGTGAATCTAAATGAACACATCCCCTACAATAACATTTCTGCACATTCTAATTCACAGTTACTGTTTATTTGCTGAATTTAACATATTGGTTCAATTCCGCACATGGATAGAAACTGTGCTCTAAAATAATCTGAAAAATGGCACATTTAAGTGTGTTCTCTGCAGCGGATGTGTTAACTTAGGCTACGTTCACATTAGGAGCCTCTTTGTTCAAATTCGAATTTCTGCTCAGATCCGAGCTTTCGAACATAATTATTCACACTCGTTTAGCTAAGTGATTCGAATCTGTCATTAATATGAATGAACCGGCGTCCTGAAATGACCCGCATCCGCACATCCTAACCAGTAACTAAATGAATCGTGCGTCATGAACAGCAAACAAACTAATGATCAGAATGAGCCTTTGCTGTGAACATAATTAACTCTGAGTGGGGTGAGATGTGTTGCTTTTCCTCTGTTTACAGGTGTTAACTTTAGTTCGTGGCGAAAAAAGCACATGAATTCTGAAACCTTAAAGGTCACATGGCCACGAATCAGATAAGCATCCAATCTAGAGCCACATATAAAAGCGGCTCAGGTCGGATTTCAAAAGATCAGATTTGTGTGTCCACACAGCTATGAAAACATCAGATCTGAGTCACATTAGCGCAAAAAAATGGTAATGTAAATGTAGCCTTATTTATACTTTAAAAAAACAACAAAATATGCAATCTGGCCAGGGGTGTCCAAACTTCTATATACAACTGTATATGCGTTTTTTCCAAACAGTAATAATTCCACGCAGAGTAATAATCTGTTGTAAATGCCAGCATAAACAGTTCATGTACATCTTTTATTGTGTGTTGAGTCTACTGAGTTTACAAGAATTGTTTAAGCTGCTCAACAGTAAACAAATCAAGGGGCGGCAATTCTGGGGCTTATTCTGTAGAAATCTTAGAATCTTAGACAACTCAAAAATCATCCTGAACCTAATAATATGCGTATAATCATACACTTATAAAATACACACATCGTGGCATCTTCCCAGTATTAGGGACTACCTGCTAAGGGAATTGTGAGCTGATACCGATATCTGATATGTTTCTTGTACATACCTGCCCTATATTGGTCCACCTGGATTAACATCACAGAAAAATATAACAATTATTTGTAAAGGGTTATAAATACAGTAAAATTAGGGTTGCGTGATTGGAATTGGCCAAAAGCAAAATTGGCAGATTTTTGCTCCAAACATGCAATCGACCAGTTTATAGTGATTCTGGCTGATTTGTGTTGCAATTCCATGATGAAAATAATGTGAGGCAGGTAAGTGCATTTGTATTCTGTACTTGAATGCTGCTGCGCCACCTGTACCAAAATGTTGTAGTATAATTATGCATAAGTCATTGTGCTAAATAGCCAGTTGCCTCTTACTTTCAATGTAGCACTTCATGTGATTCATACTATTTAAATAGTAAAAAAAAAAAGATAAATAGCAAGTGATTTTTCAATAGAGAATTTAAAATGCCAGTTTGGTCCATTAAAGAGCAGATTATGCCATTTATGTTGCAACCTTGGCCTAATAAAAAGTGCAGCTATTGTGCTGCTGTGTTCCATCTTTGTTGTTTTATCCCACACAGTATTAGCTTCGGGTTTAAAAAAGCTAATAAAAAAGTAAAATGAACAAAATGCAGATATGTTGGTAGAGTAGCCATGCAATACCTAAACGTTCTGCTCTTCGGGAGTACAATAAATACACCATGAAATATTGGTTTATTATATAAGACAAATCTAAACAACTGTTGTGCAAATATATGACATAATTCCAGTATTCTATCATTCATCCCTAACTGGGATTGACTTTTCTACTGGTGTACTCCCACCATTTGTGTGTGCAAGAGAGAATACTTGTTATGCGTTTTCAAAGAAATACAGAGCAGCCTCCCTGCAAACGACACTCTTGTCATTGTCAGTGTCATTAGGTGTCACACACAATTCCCCAAAAAAGGCTCCTCCACTCTCTCAGGCCTGATCAAGGCTGATGGCATGATTGATGGAGGAATAAAAATAACTTACGGCCAGAGCATGTAGCCACAATCTTCCAATCCCTCTAAATCCCCAAACACACACGCAGCCACACAAACACACACACGCATACACACCCCTTTTGGCCTTGTCCTGCCAAACGTCAGCTTGCAAAGACTGCTGGGAGACACAGGTCTGACTGACAGGCAGTCATTTTTCTCTCAGAGGAGAGTCAAGGTTACTTTCCTTTTTCTCTGCAACAAACGATACGCACTCCAATATATAAAAGCCCCTACACATCCCTGCAATCATATCATCACCCCTTTATTGATGTTCACAGTCTGAAGGGCTGCTGAAAGTGATGTGATGAAGTACTGCATAATTTATTTCATGTCAAATGCGTCTATAGTATGTTTGCACCAAAGAAGGTGTTTCACAGAGCCACCTCAGCGAAATATCAGATTGGACAAGGTTTACTATAAAAAAGTCATAAAAAAGGCTCTTAAATCATAGCCCACTCTCAAAACGCGATCATTTTGTGTGCTTTCAGTCCAAGTGGTGCCACAAGTGGTTTGTTTTTCATGTCAAAGGTGGCACTTTGAGCCAAACAACTTCAATTATTTTCCTCTCAAAAACAGATTTTCAAAGATTGCTCTCACATATAATCATTCTGATAATAACCTTACAGCTTAATAACTTTCAGGAGCAATATCACCTATTTTGTAGTGGTTTAGATTAAAGTCAAAATGACTAGCTTTTTTTTTTAATAAGGTACTTTTTTTGCACTAATTCTCAAATTGGACAATAAAGCAAAGCAAGGGACACGCTGATACGGGAATTGTCAGCCAATTCCACCTATTTACAATTTAGAGGGGCTCACATTGGTGGTGTGGGAGCTCAACAGGTGACACGATAGAAAGAGAGGAAAAATCAGAGCCAAGATAAACTCCAGAAAAACTAAGCATGACAGCAGCTCAGTGACGGCTAAGAGCTACACAATACAAAGAATACGTTCAATTTCAGCTTTCATTCTAACATCAGTCACCCGACTCCATGCTCTCACAAATCCTCTAAATGGGTGTCATTTTAGCCTCACTTAGCTGGAACCAAGCCTGCGCTGTGTTGTCTATCACTCCAACACCAGTCACCCAACATTTGCACTGTCAGACATTAGTTTTTTACATCTATACCTGTTTCAGCAGAGCACCAGTTAGTCAGACTCAAACCTGAACTGTGGTGTGTGGCACTGTTTGGCTCTGCAGCCTGCTCGCTAAGCTAACGCTAAGTTTGCCAATCAAGCTAGAGATCCAAATACCACAGAACAAGTTTAACTTTGCTTTTGTGTCCCTTTAACACCAGTTGCTTGATTTCACTCCCCCTCAAATTTATGATTTGATTCTGTTTTGTGGTGAAGTAGTTCTGCTACCATGCTAACTAAATGCTAATCAGCTCCTCTCTCCTAGTTTGCAACCCTGTTTAACGTTGATCAATTGTTAAATGGATAGTTTGTCATTTGAATGATGCCTTAAAAATCATGCAGTGTTCACCCTTTTGGTGACCATGTAAGTGAGCTACTGTTTTCCTTTTTTCCAATTTTAGAAGAACAAAGGACGAGACAGCAAAAAAACATCATAAACACTTTTATGTCACTTACAACACCCCCAACTCACCCCCAACCAAGCCCGGACACATTATAAAGATATTAAAAAAGGGGCTACCACGCAACCCTAAAATAAATACATCATCAAATATCGGTTTGAAATATCAGTCAAATCTAAACATCAGTTCGATGCTGATACTTTTTTTTTTAAGCAATTATTTGCCTACACTGATACAATTCTGGTATCATTGTGCATCCCTACAAAGCAATTACCCTTTATGTCCACATTTTGAAATTATTATTCAGTAACTAAAAAGCAAACAAAGTGCAACAATTGAGTTAATATTAAATTGTATTAAGTTTTTAAGAACATCACTGAGATTACGGCCTTTGGGAGAAGATTTTGCAGGCTGCGACAAAGAGCTGAAATAAAGAGCTAGAAGAGGTTTTGATGATGAACAGCTCCACATTGGTTGTAAATGGCTGTTTTTTTCTGTACAAGCAGAATACGGAGTGCTTTTTCCCACTCTTTTGAGAGACTTGCAGGGTTTCAAGAGGTTTTTCATGTGCTCTGAAACCCAGGTACAAGAAATTCTTTGACGGTTCAATTTGCTTGTGGTGGCTGACAGGATCACGGAGCCGTAAAGCACGTTTTAAACATCATGCCTCAATGGCTGAGTAACATAAATACTGCACACCTCTTGATCTCTCTCTTTTTACACCACTCGCTCCTCAGGAGCATTAACTTTAAGTAAAGCCTCGAGTGAGCGGGCCTGCGTTTAAGCGGCCGCCCCTCTCTCGCTTGCTCGCTCGCGCTCTGTCTCTCTCTACGGAAGCTCATTTGATGTGGAGCTCCAAAACTTCCAAAGCCGAGAAGGCAAATCTCCTTCTGCCGCAAATCCCCTGTGTCCCTTCCCTTGCTTTCCTTTTCAGAAGTAGTCCCTGTGGGCTATTTATTTATATTTTCCTTGAAATCCTATTAGAGCCTTTATTATAAGGAGCAGCAAACAGAACACAATCCCGCACTATAATGTATATTGATCTGGCTTTATGGCTCCTGCTATAAATATGAGCAGCATTTCTGCATGGCGCTCATTCATATTTCAGCGGAGTCGCGCACCAGTCGACATTATCAACGTGAGCCAAGTGAAAAATGAGAGTGGCTCGGTGTGCGAACTGCACTCCGCTTCAGACGGCGCGACAAAAGTTCATCGCAGCCGTCGATGAGCATCGCATTCTCTCACTCGCCAAAAGTTTAATTAATTAAAAGGACCAGTGGAAATATTGACATTTCCCTCAGATGGCACCGCATTAGCAGAACCCGGGCTGTTATTGTCGTCACAGACCAGCCAGGCCTTTAATTAGTTTCATATTTGTCGTGGCAACCCAAGGTTCTGTTTGTTGTTAATTCACTACGTGATTGCGCAGTGGTCAGCGGTGTTGCCATGGTTCTCTAATTACAGCATGCCCTTCGAATTTCAATTATCGCTCACAATCGGCCCATGTGGGTAAGATAACGCAGTTTCTCCACTGAGTCCAACCCAACCCTCGCAGTCCTGCCCGTATGTTCAACCCTGTGATTTCGTTACGTCTCCGATGGTCTTATGACTTATGACGGGTTGAAATGCTATATTGCATATAGAATACCTCGTTACTTATTAATGCCTCATATGTAGGCCAATCTAAATGAATTCCCCTTCTTCTCCACTTACCAGAAATTAATTCAAGGGAATCAGAATGTAATATTAAATACTCTGCTTGTATCATGCTCAGCATGAATATAAAAAGCATATTGCTTGTTAATATATGAATTTAATTAACCCACAAAAATCCCATGTAGGGTCAAATACTAGAACTTGTTAAAGTGATTTAAAACCACCCATTGTGTTTCTCTTTACCCATATTGCACAGCTGTTGCGCGAGATGGGAGAAAGCAGGCGTAAAGTGAATACTGCTGGCCCCAGTTCACTCACTACCCACCATGCCAAGCATTCTGGGTGAATCCATGCATGGGCACCTCTGGATCTGCCTGTGGCTCACATCAATTTTCTTAACGTCTGCACGGTCAAACATCCAGAGTTGAGATATAACCGTGGCAGTTCCACACCCTCCGAATCTATTTGTAACACACTGTGTGAAGCTGTCAGATTATAACAAAGAAGACATTTTGAGGACAGTTAGAGATTTTAGCGGTTTAACCCTCAGGATGGAGCTGAACTTGGATGGAAAAATACTTCTCTCGCATCTGCCACCACAACAACACCCAAAAGAAGTTGCTATAATAATCCTCAATGCCATTGCTGGGTTGAGGAAAGTCTACCAGCCAAAAAACATCCAGCCAACAGTGGTCCTGTAGATAGAAACAGACCACTGATGAAAGGGTGGAAGATGACTAACGCAAAACTGTGACTGGAAAGTGTACAGCTACAGGTGTTTCTAATAAAGTGTCCAGTAAATGTACACAGCATTGATTCTGTGCCTGTTACACTCGTACCAGCACAACAACACGGTACTAATATGTTGGCATCTCTGCTGTGCTGAGAATGGTCCACCACCCAAACAGTATCTAGGGGTAGAGCGAGGGTGATTAATTGTGCAGCAGCAGATGCAACACAGTATGCAAGTGTAAACCTATATTGTAAAAACTGTGTTTTAACATTGTTAGCTACCAGGCTGCCTTAAAATTTTGAATGAATCAAACTTCTTGTATGTTAACAGAACAAAAATATCTGTCAACTTATTATTTGAAGTTTAATTAACACCAAAGTTAAAATACCCAAGTTTGTTTACAGTGTATCAAGTGCACTGATGTGTATGGTAGGAGTACCTGATAAAACGACAGATGAGTGTAAGTACTAAGTAGGTATGCATTTGTACGCTGAGGAATGCTTTTTTTATCATTCAAAACTAGTCAATGGAACTCAGTACGTTTTCATGTCTGACGGGTAATGAAGAATAACTAAATAATGCTAACACTTTACTCGAACCTTGCTACATAACATATGCTCAAAAATTTCCCTGACAGATTATGTTCAGTAATATAAGGGTGTCATGATACCACTACTGGTAATAATCATGGCAGATGCCGTAATGCTTGATATCTTGACAGTTTATTACTGTGTACTTCAGTTAGAACTCACTGCATCAAACATTATGACATCTGTCATGAAAACTGTAATGGTTATGTCATTATTACGCAGTAAAGTGTTTTTGAGCTACAGCTATTTGCTACAACATCGGATGCTGATGAGGACTCGCCATCTTCCACACAAGGAATCTTCTCCTCAGTGGATGATGTGTCAGTACGTTCGTTTGTCAAAGAACATATTTTCACTGTTTCCAGTTAGCAAAAAAGACTTCCAGGGCAACTCATGCACATTAAGATCTCGTTTACACCTGGTTACTTCATGTGACTATTATCTGGATTGTATCCTGATAATATTTTAGCCACATGCATTTACACTTGGTAGTCAAACGCGTCTCTGGTTAGTCAGACTGAGATCTGATTACTGTGTGGGATGGTATATGCAAACCTGCTCATTACGAGGCAACCAGTTACTAACTGTTAAGCCTGTTAAGACTTTTCATCTGCAGTTTATTTTGGGCAGTAGTGTCTGTCTTTATTTCTATTAAGCATTTTGTTTTGCCCGGTACCCAACCATGTGCATCCTCCATGAACATGTTCCTTGTAGACACAGATCATGTGTCCAGTGATGTACTGCACGGGTAAGAGTTCCGGTTCTACTTGGAGGGTTTGTCTGTCAAATCTGTCTTGGAGAGACAGATGTGTTTACACTGCTGTAACATCATGTGGCTCAAATGTGTCTCAGACTTCCTCCTGAGGTGGTATGAGTGATTGGATTTGTATCTGTTTTAAACATGGGTGCATTTACACTTGCATTTTTTTGTAGCTTGGCCTTATCCAGATATAATCCTGATACCTAAGAAGTACGAAGTGACTAAGTGTAAATGGGGTCTAAGACACTCATGTTTCATAGTAGCAAAGTATACTACAGTACAGGACAAGTATTAAGTAAATAATAAATATATTATAATAAATATTAACTATATTATACTTACTCTAATATAATTATTCTATAATATATTACAATTACAGCCTACTGTAATTATTATAGTGTATTTTAATACACTTATAATACACTTAATCTGCAAATACAAGCATAAAAAACAGGACAGGATGTTCTACAGTCCTGTTAAAACATAAAATCAGTTGTTTTTTTTTTCCTTCAATAAAACATAAAGAATACCCAAATAGCGATTTCAGAATTCAAATACTCGCACTCTGATCAGTTAGCTATGCATTCAAATGCCCGTGCACATCCCTAATCTCTATTATCATCAACTGACACCCTACTGCCAGGATCCAAGTTCAAACCCTAGTCAAGTCATATGCCCTCCATGAGAATGCAGCTAGAAGAGAAAGGCAGTAGAGATACTCCATCTATTATTGCTAAGCAACACAACAGCCAATCAGCCATCTGCATGGTGGTGGCAGAACAGAGCATTTAGAGTTCGCTTCTGAATACACTGGGGCCTGAATACAGTGCAGTATGGCTGGTACTGTAGTTGAAAAGATGTGATGCAGGCTGCATTCACATCAGTACCGCAGCCTCCCCTGGGCATCCAAGTGAGACGGGACCTGCTACATTACTAGCTGATCTCTAATCTCTATGCAACTCCACCAAGCTTCTAAAAGCGAGCACACTTTCACCATGTGCTGGAAAACACCCTGGCAACTCCACCACTGCATTGCTCCCAGACACTTCTTTTTCCACTTCATGCGAACACTCACCGGGGTGAGCTACATGAAAGATAAAGGCCTAGGCTCAGGTTTTCACACGGCCGACGTAAGACTCTACACCTTTTTGTAGGGCTGTGATACTAACCCTCAAAACTGGCTGCTACAAATGGGAAAAAGTGCACAGAAAATACAGCCATAAGAGGTGATAATAGGGGCCCAAGCACTATTTTCTTTTTAAAAAATCACATCTCCAAAAAAGCACTTGTTGATCAAATTTGAAAGTAATTATCCAGCACTAGCAACATTTCCTCAACAATAATATAGCCACCTGAACAAACCTGCATGTTGTGTGGCTTGAATGAAATACGGACATTAGGCTAAAGTTTGCTTTCTGGCAATCGGTTTTATATGTGTTCAATTTTAGGTAAAATAACCTATTTTTGAATAATCTTTTTTCAAAGTAAAGGATACACTAAGTTCACATCCCACATACAATGAAGTGTGTTGCAGAGCCAAGCTTTGGTTTGGGCTAAAGGAACAGTGTAGTCTTCTAGTCACAGTAGGCTTTAATAACAGAAATGTATTACATTTTCAGCAATCTAAGATGTAAGTTTGGAGTACCTTTAGTTTTATTGAAATCTGTGTTGTACTCCTCAAAGGGGAATAATAAAAGAATAAAAGAAGTGAAATTAAAGTGTGGTGTCTTATCTTTGCTTATTGGATGTTTGCAGACATAAGCAATCAACTTCCTATGGTATTCTTCACAAGGTCTTATAATGAAATGCAGATCTACTGGGGCTTTCTTATTGACCTGACAAACGGTATTTATTGCTGATACAAAAGAGGTCATACAACATAAAAAATACTTATAAGACTATACTATTTTTATACATGTTGACAGTAATATATGCAAATATTCTTTGACCCACTATGAACTGTAAAGCATTCAGTCAAGCCCATACTCGATGATGTATTTATTGTACTCCAGAGAAGCAGAATATTTGGGACACTGGGCTACTACACTAAAATATCTGCATTTCCTTGATTTTACTGCTAACCCACTATTTCTAACCCACCACAAATAAACATTACACTTCTCTCTAATGCCAGTCACAATTTATACTTATGTATTGGCATAAGTTTCAGCAGATTTGTACATGGCAAATATCAGAAATTAGCACCAGCTTGCAATTCCTATACCCCAAAACTCTCCAAATAAGCAGTATAGCACTCATGTCTTAACTTCATTAAAGAAGTAGTGTAAGAAAAATTCGGTATCTGTTTGCCAAAGCTGCAGAGTCAATTCAAAGGCAGAAATGTATTAATAGGAAAAACATAAGGCCCCAGCACTGCATATTCCTTTAATAAGAAAATATGCTTTAATGCAATGCCTGAAATTCAGAAAAGCACCGCACAGGCTCTGAAGGACCATTCACACCAAATTGTGCAGACTACTGATCAAACAAAGCATTTGTGTGCTCAAGCTTTGTGGTCGGAAAGCCATATTTCATTGGGACGGAGAGCCAGTGGTCTCTGATTTTTTTTTTTTTTTTTTTTTTGAATAATAATTGTGTTTCAGGCTTCAGAGATCCTTTCAAGCATATGACTTTTGTTGCCAAGTAGTTGAACTGTATAAGACTTCAAAAGAATGTTTGCCAAAAACTTCAAATTGGCACCAGAGATCAATGGTGAACCATGGAAATGGGATAACTCACCCACCACTACAAGCTGCCAAGATCTTGTTATGGACAGCTATCATTTGTCAAACTTGTCAATGTCAAACTTTCTTGTACCAAATACATTTCAGAAACTGTAATGATTCATTCCGTTATTTCATTGCTTTTTTCTTACAAAGACCAGGTCTTTTCTCTTTGATTGTGTTAATTAACCCTCTGGGGTCTAAGGGTATTTTCCAGATTTATCTTCTTTAATTAGCCTTAAAGACACTTGTATATAACATGATGCTGATATGTTTCACATTAAAATGCTGTATTATCTCATCGCTACTTTTTAAAACAGCTGCAGCAACTTCAGCAGCTGTAAACTTTTTGCACAACATTTCACGTGTCTCTGATATCGACTGAATGAAGAATGAAGGGTTTCTGACGTGATGGGTAAGTCCTTAGTGATTACCTGAATGTCCAGTGATCAGTTTCACAAAAAAAAAAGATGGATACAAGAATCCACTAATTACATACAAGAGAGGCAGAAGATGTGTATCTCAACCCCTCTTCATAGCCTTATAACTCCAGATGTGAGTCACGTGAAGTCTTGAGATAAGATGGAATTGAAAACGCAGACTCTACCTATTCAGGAAATATTTGAACTGTATCTCTGCACTGTATTCTCGCAAAGTGAAACATATATTTAAACATCGAAACAGCTGTCCATAATTCATGTTTTGTGTTTTCACTGTTGTATTTAACAAATCTGTTGTGAGAGTGCATGGACCAATCAATAGATATTTGCATTGATGTAGGATATGTAGAACTTATTTTCACTTAGAATTAAACAAAACATGTAATTTGATGAGGGCATACAACTGTAGGTGCTTGAACTACACTGTTGGAACATTTTGTCTACTACATTTAAGTTTGAACAGCTTTACAAATGACTTGTCAAATCATGAGTTAACTTCATACGAAAGGGTACTGAACAGTATTCAAACTGTCAATTATAGCCTACAGTTGATGAAGAACTCCTGTAATAATTAGATGGATCAAATGGGGTCGATTAAAGTCTGCAGAAACATGACCACTGCTTTAGAGTATGTGAATAGTTATTGTCTCAGTCATGGCAGCATTTTCTCCATACCAGTTCGGTCATTTTCCTTGCTTAAGTACTGAGAAAGGTGAGTAGAGACTGACCAAAATGCCTTTTTTATCAAGTAATAGCTTTTACCTGAGAAAGAATAATAGACGAAGGAAAAACTAAGATGCAGTATGGTTCATTACACTGTAAAAACATTTCAAATATATTGAAAAGGTGTTCAAAATGAAGCCTCAAAAGAGAGTTACAGTCAGGTCTTAATGATAATGGAGATGCTCAAAAGTTGCCTGCCTGAATGTGGGCTGGCTCGAACATTGCTAACTGTCAGACTACAGTAGCCTTCCTGATAAAAGTCATTCCAATCAAGTGAACAAATGTAGTTGCCATGACAACGATAAAGCATTGCCTCAAGGTCATTATTCATCCAAAGCCAGAACAGAATATCACATTCCAGACGCCTAAGCACATACGTATTATTGTCAATGTCAAAGCTGTTAAGATAGGAGATTTACTATTAATCGCTGAGGCCATAAAGGCCCAACCTGTGAGACGTATGACCTGCTCCACTGACCACAGAGGCATCGATCACCGCAACAATGAGTGTCATACCTGTCAATTTCTTACACGACGTTATTGCCTTCAGGTTAAATTGGATAAACACACATGTATTGTGCCATGTGGAGTAATGGGTCAAAGCTGAAAGATGACCTTGTACTTCACCCATCTTGAGCATTTTTAACCTATAGCCAGTATGTACTCTTAAAAATGAAGGTTCTTTGGACCGATGCCATAGAAAACTCTTTTTTATCCCTAAAGAAACTTTCCATGGATGGGACCTATAATATACCAATTACAAATGTACTGATAAAAGAATTATGGGCCGATAACCGATATTTTTCATGTATGTATCAATGTGGATGTGAATGAAATTGGGACTACATCTATGTGGATTAGCATTATGGAGAAATGTAACACATTTCCTGTGTAGGTTTATGCAGTAAATGCAGTAAAATGAATAAACTGTAGATATTTTAGCACAGTAGCCAAGTGCTGCCTAAATATTCTTCTTTTCCAGAGTAGAAAAAGTACTTCATCAAATATTTTTTGCATATTCTTTATGCATTCCTAATCCCAATCATTATTTTTTTCTTAGAATTGTACACCCAGGCCTGGAACCTCTATTTTTAAGAGTACATGCACCAGAATCTCATGTAGATCTTTCTACTTTTCAGACGTCTACATCTATATCCCTTCAGATTCTTTTCTGACAGTTACTCCAGTGAAGGTGGGCTTGCCAGAGGAGGCTGCCATGCTTTCCCTACATCAAAGCAGGAGCCATCAGAGGGAGTTTGGGATCCCATGGGAGACGCGGTGTGCGCGCAAGTGGAAATGAAAAGGAGTGACAGTTGTAACGGCGAACTGCAGCCACTTGAACTAAAGGCCGCAATCCCAAACCTGAGCCTACCATATATGAACAGAGAAATTCCCTACCAAAATAATAACATGTGCAATGTTCTTTATGTGGGTCATGAAGTAGGCACCTCATCAAGATGCAAAGCTAAGCGAAGGTTTTGGAGTTTTCTGTTTGTACATTAACATCTTCGATTCTAAGTAGGTCGATGCATACAGGGTATGCATATTGCTTACATAGTGTAAGATATACATGACCTTTCGTGAACACTCATTGAAATGAATGATGCTCTGACGGAACACGATTTGTGTCAGCCGGCAGTTATCTATACGATTGTTTGGTTAATGAGAGATTTCATGTCACGCTTTAAGGCTCTTTTATGGGGTCATGGATTGCATTTCAAACAGAGTAGCCTATTAACACCAAAGCCAGCTATCAAGCATTATCTTGCTAAGCCAAATGCATAGCTCATTCATCAAGAAGCTCACTGCATGGCCAGGGAGGGGTTCTGTGCTAGGAACTGCATTATTCTCAGTAACCAGCATGCTTTGCCATCCCCCACTTACTACCTTGGAATACAAAGAATAAAAGGTTCCATAAAGGCAAGGGCTTAATTGGGTTTTATACATTTGCATCCAGAGTGGAGCCTGCAATTTTTAGACGGATAAAGATAATTAATGAAAATGTGAATTATGGCAGTTTCCCAACAGAATCCAGAAACAAACAGCCTCAGATTAAATGACAATTTAAGGTTGAGAGGTTGCAGTGATTTTTTTTGTTTTGTTTTGTTTGTTTTGTTTTTTTTGGAGGGGGGTGTAGATGACTAAAATCAACAGAGTACATGCACATTTTCAATGTATGTATATGTACAGAACTATCACTGCACATTCACTGGACTGTATTGCTGTATTATTATACCTCAGTTCTGCTTTTTCTTTATTTTGACTGTTCAGTGCAACAGCAATTAAACATTATAGAATAAGCATACTGCAGTTATTTTAACCATCCTGTATTTTAATGTGATGAGACCGACTTGTTTTGATCCAGGGAAGGAAACAGAACCAAGCTCAATTAGCACAAGATACAGAGCTCGTTGTCAACCATCCTGGAAAGAAAGCTCTTCTCTGACGCTCCCTGGACTAATTCGCTGGACGGAATTCATTAGAGATCAGGGTTTTTTAAGCTGGTACTTCAGTCCTCTGGAATGAGCTGCACCACAATATCGGAATCATATCAGCATCGGCAGATATTTGCTTAGAAAAAAATATTATCATTCAACAGATGTTAAGAGTTCACTAACACTGCAAACTGATATTTCATTACATATTTATGGAACTCTTAGATCGCTTAGGCAAAGCTGGCTACTGTGATAAAAATATCTGCTTTTTATTTGTTTTAGTGCATGCTTCAGAAAGATTTGTGTAAAATATCTAATTGCGTTTTTTTCTCACCAATATTGCAATTGCAATTTAAATTGCAATTATTTTCTATGCTTTTTATTGTCCAAGAATATCAGCACATTAATTTGTTCAGGCACACAGCTTGTGCAATTTGTTTTTCAAATTGCAAAATTTGTTTAGCCGAACTACAGAAATAATGTTACATTTCTCCATCTGGGCTGGGAAATATGACAGTATTTATTGTTATCATGATAAATTAGGTCACAAATAGGTTTCTTTGAGCCTATCACAGATATCATCAGTGTTAAAGAAGACTGACCGACTGCATGTTTCATTACAAAGAGAACATAACTGGTCCTGTTTGAGTGGATTTAGTGCAGCGCAGTATGCAAAATAAAAAAAAAAAATCTGTACTCAAAGTTTTTCACAACATTTTTTAATTGTGGCACTACTGACTTTTTTGCCTGTTGCAACATTGCTGATGTTAGGATAAATAAACAGCTGATAAAGTGTATCGTGAAAATCTCTTAAAGTGTTGTGATGTTGCTTTTTTTTTGCCATATTGCCCACCTCTATCTGTAATATTAATCTGGGTGGATCTAGTCCCAATTTCTACATTTTATAAATGTTTATCTATATATGTACCAGCAGATATGCACATGAAAAATATCAGATACTGGCATCAACCCACAATTTCCATACCGTCGCATGTCTAATTTTACATTGTATTTTATCATGATGAGACTGATTACTTTTGATTCAAGGAAGGAAGCTCAATTAGCTCGAAATATGGAGTTCATTATCAACCATTCTGTGTACTTGCCCTGGGGAAAAAAAATAAAAAGCTCTTTTCTGACCCTCCCTGGACACTGCTGGCCAGAAATCATTAGAGATCAACGTGTTAGTCTTTTGATCTGCTACATTAGCCTCAAAAAAAGTGGGGATGAAGAATATCCTGTGGAAGACGAGTGCAAGGAAGTCAGTGTTAAACTCCTCTCAACTATCTAATTAGTGACCTTTCCTTGTGAAATGGCATCTTTCTCCACTGAGGGTGCATGAGAGAGAGAGCGAGAGAGAGAGAGG
>JAILXH010237152.1:5933-22898 GCA_023558415.1 Piaractus mesopotamicus | reverse complement strand
ACACACACACACACACACACACACACACACACATTTTCTAAGCCGCTTATCCTTCTGGGTCGTGGGGTGCTGAAGCCTGTCCCAGCGGCCATTGGGTGGAAGGCAAATGAAACCAGCTTGTCATTGAACAGAAGTGTTTAAATCATCCAATGATCACCAATGATTATCTATCAGAGTAACAATAAGAAATCTATCTATTGATCTATGTAAATCAATCACTGTTATCAAGCAAAACCAGTGACTACTGTTAGGAGAATATCAGAGTGAAAATGAGAGTACCCATGAACATCACTCTGCCCTGTTAGAAACCTATCATGACGATGTGCATGTATGAATTTGAGAAGAATTCAAATTGTGATGTGTTGTGATGCAGGTGAAACAATGTAATTAAACTGTTCTTGTTTGAGTCCGTGCAGCACCTATATTCTCAGTTTACCATAATGCTCTATGTCAATGTACCTCCAGATCTGCACTAATTCCAAAAGCCTTAGCTAAACAGGTAGGTTTTTAACCTTAACTTAAAAATGGTCCCATACACTGACT
This sequence comes from Piaractus mesopotamicus, assembly GCA_023558415.1. NCBI lineage: Eukaryota > Metazoa > Chordata > Actinopteri > Characiformes > Serrasalmidae > Piaractus > Piaractus mesopotamicus. The sequence goes on along the minus strand of JAILXH010237152.1, from coordinate 22,355 downwards.
GGAAGGTTATTCCAAAGCTGGGGGCCCTGTATGAAAAGGCTCTACCCCCTGATGTAACATTAATTCTAGGTATTCATAGTGAGCCAGCACCTTGTGACCTAAGTTTGTGTGATAATTCATAATAAGAAATAACTTCACTCAGGTACTGAGGGGTGAGGCCATTTAGTGCTTTATACGTCTGTAGCAGAATGTTGTTGTCAGATGCGATAACCACCCTCGCCACCAGAGGTCAGCATCACCTGAATACTGACGTGCTTCCCAGTTTAACCCTGACCCTTTTCACCTGCAGCTTGTTTATCCTTCCTATATAAGGATCTTCAGTACACTGGTTCACTGCGAAGTATTGCCAGTATTGTCTGCACACCAAGCCTTGTTTCTACTAGGACTGCTGTAATTGGATTATCTTCACCCTTTTCTGTACTCTTGGACCCTGCTTTTGATCTCCCTTTGGTACCTCTGCTGTTTTTGTGATCTTTTCTGGTTTTTGACTTTTGGACTGTTTCTGACTCTGATTTTTGGTTTTTGTGTGCTTGAGTAAACGGTTGTCATGGATTCCAATCAGTCTGGAGAGTCTCCCTCACAGTTGTACTCAATGTGGAATTTAACTGGCAATCAGTGTAGTGTTGATAAAACTGGGCTGATATGGTCAAACATTCTAGTTCTTTTAAGGATTCAGCATTCTGGCTGCAGGAGGCTGCAGCATTCTGGAATAAATTAAGCTTGTTATGGCTTTTGCTAGAACATTGAGTCAGCAGGGCACTACAGTAATCCAGCCTAAAGGTAATAAAGGCATGAGATATCTGCATCTTGTAGAGACAGTGCATTTCTTAACTTCTTAACAAAGATGAAGGAAAGCTATTTTAGTAATAGTGCTTATATGTACATTGATGGACAGATCTATATCGATTGTGACGCCAAAGGTTTTTTACATATGCTAAATACAGGGTTAAATTAGAAAGTTTGTTTTCTAGCAACTTTTGGACCAAGCAGAAGAACCAAGTTACTTGACATCCAGTATTTTATGTCTTTTACACAGTCCTGAATATTATTAAGGTAAAAATAATGGTCTGGTTTGCTGATATATACAATTATGTGCCCTTAGCATAGCAGTGGAAATTGATGCCACGTTTACTGATAACAGTACCCAGAGGTAGCATCTATACTGCAAATAATATAGATCCTAAAACATAGCCTTTACTTCCGTATGAACAGATGATTCATGGTTTACATTTACAAACTAACAGCAATCAGTCAGGTAAGATCTTAACCAGGAAAGAGCTATTCCGTTTGTAAGTTTTCTAGCTTGTCTAGTTGGATAACGTGGTCTATCATATCAAATGCTGCTCTCAGATCAGGCACAACTGGCAAAGATACATTTCCCTAGTCAGAGAATAATAAGAGATGGTTTACAATTTTCAATAGTGCTTTCTCTGTACTATGATACAATACACCCAGCAAACCCAACACCCCACACTTGTAGGCTGAATATTACTACTATAAGCCTGTAGCAGTACATGTATTTTTAAAAGCCAATTACGGCAATATACAAACATGCAATATACAATATACAGCAATATACAAACATACCACACAGAGAAGTTAACCAGCTCACATATGGTCTAAAAGTAGCCTTTCAAAGGTTTTAGCTAGACACACAATCTACTCCATAAAACCAAAACTGACCCATTACTGACCTGTGGTGAGGTAGTTACTCAAAAAAACATTCCATTCCAAATTACTACTTCTTTCAAAAATGGGATCACTTTACTTATTACCTCCAGAGAAAAGTAATCTCACAATTCTCATGACTATGAATCTGCCATCTGACATATCAGGTTGGATGGGAGAACAGTGAGTAAACCAGCAGATGAGGACCTGAGAGTGCAAGTTGGTTTATAGGGAATTAGGAGATCAGACAGGTAGGAAGGAGCAAGGTTATGTAGGGCTTTGTAAGTGAGGAGCAGAATTTTGAATTGTATGCAATATTTTGGGAAGGGGACATAGTTACACTGTTAGTGGACAGAGAAAGGGGGAATTTTGGTGAGAGTTGATTTGGATCCTATAACGATGAGTTTTAGTACTGATTAGCATGAGGAAGTTGTGCTTCATCCAGGTTTTAATTTCCGTTAGGCAGTTTTCTAGGTGAGTGAGGAGTGGGTTTCCAATAGATTTAGTGCTAAGGTAGATCTGTGTATCATCCGCAGAGCAGTGAAAGTTCAGCATAAAGCTACGTACTATGTGACCAAGAGGAAGCATGTACACAATAAACAAAAGAGGTCCAGGGACTGACCCTTGAGAAACTCCCTGAGTAATCATACCATCATACCTAGGAAGTATGGCCACCAAAGGTAACAAACTACTTTCTATCAGTCAGATATGATTTGAACCAATCCAGGGTGGTACCCCTAATGCCTAGATTAGCCAGCCTTGATAGGAGGATTGAATGACTCGCCGTATCAAAGGCTGTGCTCAAATCAAGTAGCAGCAGGATGCTAAGAGCACCAGCATCGGCAGACATAAGGAGGTCATTGGTGACCTTTATTAAGGCAGTTTCTGTGCTACGGGAGGGACAGAATCCAGACTGGAATGGTTCAAAAAGGCTGTTGGCTGATAGATAGGACTGGAGTTGGCTAGCCACATTTCATTCATGCACTAAACAGGAAAGAGAGGTTAGAGATACGCCAATAATTACTGAGATCAAGACTAGGTTTTTAAATTATGTTTGTTATAAGAGTCATGTAAAGAGAGGGTACCTGTCACTGAAGCAGTGATTCATTGACAAGAATTGTGAGATGTGGGACTAGGGCAGTTAAAGATTTCAAAAAAAAATTTCTCCCCTGCAGTATAATTTTGGGTGGGACAAATGCAGCTGTTTCTAATATTGGGTGCATGGTTCCTATGCCAATGGGCCACCGGAGCTTCTAACAGTGAGTATAAAAATCCTGCTAATTAGCCCAACTCTTTTCTAATTTCCAGATGCACACCTCTAACTGTATAATCTTCTCCGTCAAGCAAATTTGATATAAGAAACTAAGTTAGAAACATGACTGAGAAAGAAGAACAGCTGTTGCATTCATTGCAAAGCAAAACTTCATTGTCTGTCATACTGATACTTACATTGATTTGTCGGCTGATTGGAGACCGTTCCAAATGTTTTCTTAGCTTTCTGAATAGAGATTCTCCATTGAAAGGAAAATGTCTCTTTGACAGCCGTAATCGAGATGTCATAATAGAAGCCAGTACATTTCCAGGAGAGACAAATATGTCTTTATTGCAGCTGGGAAAGCAGAACTTTTCTGCAGTGCTTTTGTTTTACAGTTGAGATTTAAATTTTTGCAAGTGGCAAACTAGTGAACTGATAAAATCTGCCTCTCTTTTGAGCCTAAGTGCCGCTACTTGCAAAATGCATCACTGTCTTTAAAGCAGAACTTTTGCTTTTACAGTATACTTTTTGTGGAGTCTGCAGTCTTTAAGAAAGAACAATGTCACAGCACTGCATTTTGTACATGACTGAAAAGGGAAGGAGGTTTTGGCCATTTATGCTAAGGATGTCAAAATTATTTAACGGGACCTTTGTGGCAAACCTGGTAAAATAGCATTTAAGGGCTGCAAGAGTGAATAACACAAAGCCTTACCATCAACAGTAAATGTAGGCCGGTAATGTGGAGGGTGAAAATTCTATAAAACTAGCCATAAAATTTTCCACTTAAAATGCAATTAACTTTGTAACGTGCCATGTACATTTTGAATCCCTTCTCTCTTTTAGTCATCGGTGCTGATGAGGATGCCTGAATGATTAACTGTGATCTTTGGCAGAACCTACTAAAATCTCATGTAGAAAGTCATTGTGTAGTACCAATTGAGACCAGCAGATGCTGTTATGCACACACTGCAAACTGCTGCATCTTGTCTACTAGCCCATAGGTGAAGAAATGGTTGATATTTGTGGTGTTAAAATGTGTAAATTATTTGGGTGTTGTCATGAACAAATTTTATGCGTTAGCACAAAATTCGTTTTAAAATGTTAATGTGGGTATTCTCGTGTATTGGCTCCAAATGCCTGATATTTGTTGTTTGACAAAATTTTGGGTTCTAAGGCTGCAACAAACTTTCTTTTAGGAGCATTTTCTCTAAAGTTTATAATTTATTCAAATAACCTCATATTATTTTACCACATAAAAAACAAATGAAATGACTAATTGCCCATCACCTTTAACCAAACATGTTAGTAATTTTGGTGTCTGTAACCACTGACATAACTGCCTAGATATTTTAATAACCCAGGATTCAGGCTTTCCTTACATTCATAATAGCAAAATTAAAGAAATGCTGCTGCACTCACTGTAACGCTGATAAACTTCAACTTAATAAGATTGAAGTCTGTGTAATAGACATAAAAGACTGGAAGTCGAGTAACTTCCCCCTACTCAACTCAGATAAAACAGAGGTTCTTCTTCTTGGTCCAAAAGCTGCTAGAAACAAACTGTCTAATTTAACACTTAAACATAGGAGGTTCTCAGTTGCATCAGTTACATCTGTAAAAACCCTTGGTGTCACGATCGATCCTGATCTGTCCTTCCATGCACATATAACCAACCACATAAAGCTATTACTAGAATAGCTTTCAATATTACTAGCTATATTACTAGAATAGCTTTCATGGTAAGAGATAATAGCTCATCTCTTATTATGAATAATCATGCCTATTTAGATTACAAGGTGCTGGCTTGCATGCTATCAGTACCTATAATTAGTAAAGTTACATCAGGGGGTAGAGCCCTTTCAGAAAAAGACCCTCAGCTTTGGAGTAGTCAGTCAGTGTTTGGGATTAGATAGAAAAAGACCGTTAGCTTTGGAATAGTCCGTCAGTGTTGAGGGATTAGCCTCAGTCTTTAAGTCTAGGCTGAAGACCTACTTCCTGCTGTACAATGCTCTGCAAACCTCACCTCCTGATGATACTGCTGCATGCACAACCTACTTCATCATAGCCATTGCTTCACCTGCTTTTCCCTTTTTCTGTATTTTTAATAATTTATACTAATGGTTAAACTTTATTCTCTGTTCATATTGCTTGTGTTATTATTTTGCTTTTCGGTGTCGACCAGAGGAGGACTGGTTCCCCTTTCGAGCATTGGTTCCTCTCAAGGTTTCTTCCTCTTGGTCTTAGGGAGCTTTTCACTGCCACTGTCGCCATCGGCTTGGTCATGGTAGTTTGGACCTGGATTTTTTTGTGAAGCTGCTTTGTGACAACACCTGTTGTAAAAAGCGCTATATAAATAAACTTTGACTTGACTTCAAGCAGAGCCACACCACACTTGAGATGATTCCGAGTGGCTCAGTCCTTGATGTTGGCAGGCTAGTCCCATACCTGTCCTGTAGTACGGCACACGGCTTATGTCGCATTCTGGATACTGTACAGTATACTACTGTTAAAGAGCAGCATGCAATATTCAGTATATACTGATGCAGTACACAGTATACAGTATGATATTTTGAATGCAGCCAGGGTTAAACACCTGGTTAAACATACAGGTATGATCAATTCATTGATCTTTTATGGGCATTAATGTTGCGCAAAAAACGATATTTGACAAAGGCAATAGCCCCCACACATTCGGCTCCCTGCGCCTTAGGTACTGCAGCACTTTCGGCTTTCAAGAGTGCGGGGGTAAACAGTGGATTTAACTTTTGTTATATTACTGTTAGTAGATGGAAAAAAAAAATTTAAACACAAACACTACGTGTATTAATGGTAACATTTTTGGTTCTTTCAATACCCAAGTGTGTTTTTGTACTGCAGGCCGTCATTCAGCATGTTCAGATGTAAATCATTACTGATTGTCTGCTTGTTCACACGGCTAACCATGCTCAACCACGCTGCAGATTTCATGTTTTATTTCACGATCACATAGGCTACATTTCAAATTACCCCCTAGTCCCTATGTAGTGCATTATGTTGGTTATAAAATAATGGTCGAATTGAAATCCATCTATTTTAGCTATGCTACACAATTCTAATTGTATAATATTCAGAGAACTGTGTGCAGAAGCCATAATTTCCTGACAGTGCACTATGTAGGGAGTAGGGAGTCATTTGAGATTTAGCCTAGCTAATATTTGAGGGTTTCTGAAAACGTTACACACTACTTTCCCTGCCCTCCCTGCAATCAAAACAAGACAAGGTAGCTACTTAGCCTCTCGACCACTATGTAACATAAGATCCGGAGCTGAGAGGTGAGTCTGACAGCCCGGGTTTGTGAGTGCGGTACTGCGGCTCTGCAGTTCTCCTCCTCTCTAGTGCCGGCCAAATGCGTGGCCGCCTTCCGTTCCAGAACGCGCATGCACGTCTGTCAGCCAATCTACCCTTAATTTATTAGCCGCGTTCAACGTAATGCGAACCTACGCAGCGCTGGCTTACGCAAACGTGATGCACGCAGGTTATAAATTTTGTCCGACTTTCATCGGCGCTGTAGAACGCCACAATATCCCATCACATTAAAATCTCACGGGAACATGGCAGTTGTAGTTTCTAAAGTTAGGCGCTGCAGTTGCGCTTCATCCGCTGCACGAGCTGCAATACGCCTTCGAGACCTCAGAACATCACCCTGGTTGGCTGGAATCTCAAATGACAAACATGACGTGTGGGTCACGTATGTTACGTTTTGTATTCTAAGAACTCTCCCAAAAGGCATTTCCCTCCTTCTGGTGGGTCATTTTTTTATTCTACATACACATACGAATGTGACCGACTTGACGGCAGTGTTTTTATACTCCACTGCCGCAGTGAACGGCAGTTCACGTTCGCCGTCAATGCCAAGTCGAAAACGAACGCATTCTGTGTGTCACCCACAAGTCCCGCCCTCCTGTGCCAGGATTGGCTAATATCCTAGGATTAACTACTAACCAATCCTAACCAAAGTCGCGTTTAAAGATTGAGCTATTGGCCAGCTCCTACAGCATGCGGGCGGGTGACGACCAAAAACACCTTCATTATATTATCGTAGTCGCTTTTCGTCTCGTCACATTTGGAGGCAAAGAATGTAGGATTCCGATTTTTGCACCTGCGCAGCGACCAATGACTTCCTCAGCAGTAACACTGTAAGCCAAATATTGCTGCATATATCAGCATGTAATCGCCTGCAGGAGCCACTCGCCATATTGTGGAAAAATGACCTGAATAGCCTGCTTTATGCAGGAAGGAAACATCAGGCTCCAGGAGTGTAAAGCCAATATACAATCCGGAGGGGTCTAAGGAGCGCAACTGAATGTCACGCGGAAAAAAAGGCAAATTAATTTGAATAAGGAGACATGGAACGCGGGCTGTGGAGCTTGCAGAGAGGGTCACCTTTATGAAGCATTCAGCAGGAAGAATGGCTCTCAGTAAGCAACTGCACAAGTAATAATATTGTTTAATAATAAGATTTTATGTCGTATCGGATGTTTTTGCCTATTTTATTACATTGTGCCATAAAAGACATAAAAACTCAAGGTTGAAGCTAACAGATGTAGACAAGCCTTGAAATCTCAGAACTGTACAGAAAGGCACTTTATTTAAGATGTCTTTGGCTGTGTGGAAAAATGTTTGGTAAACCTTAGGAAGAGAGGAATTTTTTAATTTTGGCTTTAGGATGAACTTTTTTGAGTCATAACAAGGAAAAGTTGTGGAATACATATACTGATGTCATGAGGTGGCATAAGGAACTATTTAAACTGCAGCTGGCTGTATGAGTATCACAGGCTGTGTGTTTTCCTCTTTTTTATGTATTTATTTTTAATTTTCTGAAATTGGCTCCTAACTAGAAGACCCAATTGGTTAAAACCATCAGCATGGCTTCTCCACACCATCTTCAGCTACACAACAGTGAGGTGTGCTATGACTCCAGTGGGGATGGTGCAGTGTCTGTACGAATCAGCAGTAGCAAACAGCCAAAACAGCAGCGCTGCTCTGAGAGCTTGGGCTCCAACACAATGTGCGGTTTCGTAGGGGGATCCAAATATTGCAAGTACAGCATTTCTTCCAGCTGTAGTTCAGGTGAGTCTGGCATTCGTAGGCCAGTTGTCAGAAGCCTACGAAATCAGAGGAAAATGCCCCAGCTATTTGAGAGGTCAGTTGGGCCATTTTGGAACCCGAAGTTTGATTCCAGTATTCTGGAGGATGCGTGTCGTAAGCACTGCTTTCCTCAGACACAGAGGCGCTTCCGCTGTGTGCTCTTCTACCTAGCTGTGGCTAGTCTCCTTTGGGGGGTGTACTTTAGTGCCAATGCTGATCGATGTGACTGTATCACCTTCTTAGTGCCTACAGCCTCCTTCCTGTTTTTCTGTTTCCTGCTGTTCCTCTTCACTTTCACCCGACACTATGCCCACTGCTACGATCAGGCCTCACTCCTGCTCGTTATAGTGACATTTACTCTCACTCTTGTGCCACAGACCCAAACATCGGGCTTCAGGGACTTATATTCTTTGACATTAGGGGACGGAAATGATGCAGAGGACTTAAATGGCATTGAGGGCAGGAACCTTACCCCAGACACTGCCTCTCATGAAAGTTTTTTGGCCACATGCTTGTCTCCGGTAGGCACCTTCTCCCTTGGCATGGAGGTGCTTATGTTGCTCTATAGTGTCCTTCATGTTCGTCTCTATGCCTCAGTGCTGCTGGGTTTGCTGTACTCCGTTTTGTTCGAATCACTGGGTTGGATGCACTTAATCCATAAAACTAAATGGAACCATCCCAGCGAGGAACAGGCTGCTGACTGGGAAACCCTTCACTGGTTGGCCCCTGCCAAAGCCCTTTTACACTTGTGTGCTCATATTACTGGCATCCATCTTTTCATCATGTCTGAGGTGCGATCCCGCAGCACTTTCCTCAAGGTGGGCCAGGCCATCATGCATGGAAAGGATTTGGAAGTTGAAAAAGCACTTAAAGAGCGAATGATCCACTCTGTGATGCCTCGCAGGGTGGCAAATGAGCTCATGAAACAGAGTGACGAGGATGAAAACTCAGTTAAACGCTACTCAACAGGTACTGCCCTGGCGTCTGTCTCTAGCCCCAGGGGCACCAAGCACAAAAAGACCTCCATTCCCAGTGGCCAGATAATTTTCCGACCCTTCAACATGAAACGCATGGACCCAGTCAGCATCCTTTTTGCTGATATAGTGGGCTTCACCAAGATGAGTGCAAATAAGACAGCACATGCCCTGGTTGGTCTCCTAAATGACTTGTTTGGCCGCTTTGACCGCCTGTGCGAACTAACATGTTGCGAGAAAATAAGTACATTAGGGGACTGTTACTACTGTGTGGCCGGCTGCCCTGAGCCCCAGCCCGACCATGCCTACTGCTGCATAGAGATGGGGCTGGGGATGATCCAGGCCATTGAGCAATTCTGTCAGGAGAAGAAGGAGACGGTTAACATGCGTGTGGGTGTCCACACAGGCACTGTGCTTTGTGGCATCCTGGGAATAAAGCGCTTCAAGTTTGATGTCTGGTCCAACGACGTCAACCTTGCTAACTTAATGGAACAGCTGGGTGTTGCTGGGAAGGTCCATCTGTCAGAGGCCACTGCAAAATTCCTGGATGACCGGTATGTGCGGGAAGATGGGAGGATCACAGAAAGAATTGGCCAGAGTGTGGTTGCAGATCAGCTGAAAGGTAAGAGACTGGTTTGAATGAATTGTGATAAAGGATTATGGATTTCTACCTGGGTCTAGTGTTTGACCCTAAATTATGTTTTCCCAATTTTAGTAGTTAATTTTTTTTTCTTCTGGAATATATGTTTACACTTGGAAAGCAACAGTACAGTATATGTAAGACAGGTTCTGGATACAGATAATGCAAAGTCATTCACTATGGCCATGTGTAGACTGGAGAGTCATCTGTGGAAATCATTTTCATTTTTCTTTGCCAATCAAATTAATTTTATATGTCTAGACATGGTAATCCAATGTAGGTGTCTGAAGTGAAGTGAAGTATATGGATGTTATCAGAATTAGAAAGTGGTTAGCTCATTTCATGATTTAGCATATTATTAGCTTAATTTACAGCCTGTGTGCTCCTGTGATGTTTGCATGTTCTGTGATGTCCATTACATAATCTCTACTGGGGACAGTAGGAATAAACTAGCTGTTCCAGGAATTGGAGTGGACATGATAGAAAAATCTTGTCTGTGTGGGGATGAAGGTAGGTGAGTTTTCTGAGCTACCCTTTGTGTTGTGGATATAATAAGGCAGACTCAAAGTTGTGTCTCCCTAGTTCTCTTTATCTATCCTGCCATCAAGTAGTAACTGCCCTACTATCCTGAATATTGCCCTGTTTTACTTTCTTTGCTGTCCTTGATTTCCCAACTCTGAATTAAACTATGTCTGTTGCAGTGTATAGTTCTTTTTTTTTTTTTGCACTTGCAAGCTAAAATAAATGACAAGCTGTAATAATTGCTCGTTGGATTGGATACATGTTTTTTAGACATACTCTGTTACCAGAAGTAACAACTTGCATTTCTCCAGACCTTTTCCAACATTTTTCATGAGTTATTGCATAAGACATAACCTTTTTTCCCACTAAATTTTCCTGCTTCTCAGACCACTTGGTGTAATGCACATCTTTTGCCACTGTGTCTCCAAAAATTATTGTATGTGGGCCCTGTTGAATATTGTTGTATTGAGTGTGGTGGGGAATTAGAGCTATTTTTGTATGAGGAGTGTATAGACCATTTTTTTAAAACCAGCTATAAGGTGCTGTGAAAATGACAAAATCCTGAATTTCTTTTTCTCCTAGCAGTGCACAGAGATGGGTCATAGCTTGTTACAGTTACTTGGTTACATACACAGAAGTAAAATTTCAATGGTTTTGTACTTTCCTGAGTTTTTTATAAAAATCTTTTACCTCTACAAAGCATTTGAGAGAAAATGATAATCTTTTTACTCAGTTATATTTAGTTATTCACATTTAGTTACTAATTCATTATTTCTGTTTTCATTTCATTCTGTTGTGTTGGTAAAAGTGTCTGTGCTGCTTTGCAATTTTCTCTGACCTTTTGACGTTTATCATTTTATTTTAGACCAAGAGTGCATCAGAAAGAGTAACAGCAATTAACAAGTTTCATTTCTAATACTGATTGATGCTGGATGTACTAAGAACTTCTTCTGCACTTCTATAACTACCTCAGTACTTAAGTAGTTTTTTTGAAGTAATTTTGTGCTAATGTTCAGGTTGTTTGTTGGAAAATACTTTTTGGGATTTTTTCGCTTATTTCTGGCAGTGCATATACACTTGGTAAAAAATATATGGACAAATGAACGTCACATCCATATGCTTGTTTAACATTCCATTCCAATTAATATGGATTTGGAGTTGGTCTCCCTCTGCTCTTATTAGAACAACCACTCTTCTGAGAAAGCTTTTCACTAGATTTTAGAAAATTGCTACAGTGATTTGCTTCCATTAAACCACAAATATCAAGGATAGGCACAGATTTTAGGTGATAATGCAGTCAGTGTTCCAGTTTATCCCAAAGATGTTCGATTGGGTTGAGATCAGGGCTCCATGCAAACCATTTCTTTATGGACCTTGCTTTGTGCACATAAGTATTGCCATGATGAAACAGAAAAGGGCTTTCAATCAAACTATTTCAAATTAGTATCACACATTTCTCTGGAATGTCATTGTATACTTTTGCTGTGAGATTTCCCTTCACTGGAAATAAGGGACACAGCCCAAACTATTAAAAAACAGCCCCAGGGGCTGTATTACAGAAACTGCTTAAATCTGAAATCTTATCTGTTTAGTTACCACAACAGCTTCAGTTAGCACTGAATTTGGGACAGAAACTATTACAGAACAACAGTTCTGAAGTTCATAATCTCATCCCAACTCCAGATAAGAAAATAGTATAACAAAAACATCCAGTCAACTAAATACTAAATAACTAAATAACCTAAATTCTGTCCTAACCATAAGACAGCCCTAGAGGTGTCTTAACTTCTGTTTTAACCGGCTGTTTCTATCATTTTATGCAGTAACAGGCAGCATAGTTTACTATAACTGGCATAATGACGTTACATTTATCTACACTTCTTTTTTCTAACAGTGTTTAAAACATCTCAGACACTGCAGACACAACCTCCATCATCCCCTTTTATTACCTTTATGGGTTAATGGTGGTGAAAACTCATCATTTAAAATATTACAGCTAGTACATTACAGCTGAAGTTATGTAGGAATAACGTTAGTACGGTCAACTAAAGCGTTTGGGGAAAGTGAAACTGGGGAATGGCGTTTAGTTTTGTTTGACCCTCTTTTTTCCTCTGTAACAATAGCTTTTGATTTTGATTACGTGTTTACATTTCAGCTGTGCACATATGGTAGGTACTAGGGCTATTACTAAGTAACAGACATGACAGTTGATTGTCGACTTCCATGGAGTAGTTTAAGATTTCCAAACTTGAGATAACATGCTGTAAGATAAGATTCTGAAATTAACATGTGCTTCTGCAATACAAATTTGTGAAAAAATGTATCTTGACCTGTCAGATCTTAAGACAAAAGGATATATACAATATTTCTTCCTCCACCAGACCTCACAGGCAAAGTGCCTTCAAGCAGGCAGCATTCGCCTGGCATCCACCTAGAGTCTAGAATCATCTAGATTTGTCTGACAAACTGCTAGATGGTGTAGTGTGATTCACTGCTCCAGGGATCACATTTACACTGCTATAGAGTGCTCCAGAGGTGTGCTCTAAACCATTTCAGTCAATGCTTGCCATTGTGTTATGGATCTTAGGCTTGTGTGCAGCTGCTCTACTTTGAGAACCCAATGCGTGAAGCTCCCGAACAGTTCTTGTGCTGAGTAGGCTTCCAGATGCAGTTTGGACCTCCATAGTGAGCCAGATTAAGCCATTCCGTGACTCTAGACTATGAAAAAAAATTTGCTACATAAAAAATGGTGACAGTAGATGGGGTTACCAACTTAGGTGCGGTGACTGGAGTGAGATTTTCAGGTGTCTATAGTGAAACTGGAGTTAAATTCATCAATTTTGCATTTGCATGTGCTTATCCTTTGGACTGCTTAAAACACTAATTTGAACCACGGCTCATAGTCCTTAGAATTCTTAAACTGCTCACACACAAAAGAAAACTTACTCAGAGTCCCATCCACTGGCAATTCTAGTATTTTTTTTTTTAGGTGGGGCCATAATGGGCCATTCAAATTCAAAGAGCTTTATAATTATCTCTAAACACATTTGTTATTAAGGGAACACTTTATTAAGCATCAACCACACTACTGATATAGCTCATTCCATATATTATTCAGCATATTTTCGCAGATGTGATAAAACATCTGATCATAAGGATAATAATAATAATGATAATGTGCAGCAAACTGCATCACCTTCCTTCGCATGTGTGGAAGCACTTAAAATAATCAGTCAATAAGAAAAATGCTCAGTGTAAAACTTGAAGTGCTGTGCCATTGAGGCACGACTAGTTTAATGATTCATTTTGAATATGTAAGTACAGTGATGCTTATCTAAGTATCTTATCCGAGTACTTATCCGAGTACCGCTTGCTACTGCCAGTGTCTATGGAGATTGCTTATCCATATGATTGTATGATTTAATTCAACTACTAGCAATGGTTGTGGCTGAAATATCCAAACCCACTAATATGAAGAGGTGTCTTTTGGCAAGGCAGTGCATCTTAAACCTTTTTAAAGGGTAATCTACAGTTACTGTCAGATCTTTGTCCTTTTTTTGAATTGAGTCCGTTGGTAACATTGAATTCAGTGCTCAGTGAAAAAAATAGACACTAATTAATATTTAGTATTTTCTTCACATTGGTCCCTATGCAGTACCAAATTAGTGGACATCTTTTATTATCCTGTTGTTATTATTTAATGCACTGTCAATATTGCTTCTGCATACTATAGTATAAATTTTTAGCTAATAGCCAAATTAGTGTGTGTTAAAATACAGTTTAGTGATTAAGCACGTATTTCCCTCTACATTGATCTCTGCAGCCCTGTTTGTGCCCAAAGTGCTTGCTACAAAGGCAAGCCCTGACCTTCACAATGAGAGGAACAGCTAGTGTTCTAAGGAGTGTGGAATTGAGCATGGAAGTGTGCTTCTCTGTGAAAATGGAAGAGGATAAAATAGAACACGCTCTGTCAGTAGCCCTCAGGATGCAGTCATTCAGCTTGGCTCTTGCTGCAGTTCCAGGCTAGCCAGTTGAACCCAAGGATATATTTATACATGGCCATGATTGCTGTAGTAGTTGGTGCCAGTTGTCACTAAGGTACAATATGAGTCAGGCAGAAGGGTGGAGTGAGTTGGGGACAGTGAGAATAGATAGAAAAGTAATGTATTTGAGAGGCTTAATAATGTATGATAGCTTCCAAATGCTATGCAGTGCAGCAACAATGGTGCAAGGTCATGGGGGTGCCACAGCTGGCATTTAACCCATTTTAATCACTGGTCATTTCTTTTTTAATATCTTGAACTTTTAGGGCAAAGTAATATTATGGCTGTGGCAGAGGTTTGTTGTTCTTGGTGGATTAATGGTTAATTCACAGTGAGTATGTAAGTATGGTTGATCACAAGTGAATCTGGCTCAGGTAAATCGGTTTATGAAGTCAGCTTTTCTTAGAGACGCAATAGAAATTGGCTGTAGAAATATTTTAATATCCATAAGTATAGTACTTGTACATTTATTAGACATATAATATTCATGTGTGATCTTTTCCAAATATATTATTTTTACTATAATGCATGCAGCTTTAGGGAGCAAGGGCCTAAAATGGGACTGTGTGGCATAAGCATTAGTATCTCTAACTCGTAAAAAATGTTTGTGGTCTGTGCATATGTGATCTCTTTTCCTTATTTCCAGTAGTGGTTGCATCCTGTTAAGAACAAGACATTCTTTTACACCTGCAATACATAATATTAATAAGACAAGCAATTGGTAGTTAATCAGTGTATAATGTGCATGCCAGTAAGGCACAGCACTGACACTTTTTACTCTTTCTTTATTTTAGAAATGCAAAGTTCAATGCATTGTCTTTAAAAAGGGCTCTTTCCTGAGGCCTTTGTGTTGATACAGATGGCACAGTACAAATAGCCTCCTTCTCAGTCAAACACACAGCTTGTCATATCACGTCATAAGTTGGGTGCATGAACCATCTCATCATGCTGCTTCCAGGGGATGGACTTTTTTCAATGGAAACTGACTTTTGTTGTTGTTGTGGAAATGCTTTTCCTCAATGGGCATTAGGCATCTTGTTAAACTTCAATAACAGATGGAGGGTACAAATTGCATGCAGATACTGCAAGACAACCTGCTTTAGTCTGCTAAAAACTAAAGCTTGGGCGAAATCTTGTGTTTTAGTAGGACAGTGATCCCAAGCACAAGGCCACAGATTCTCAATTGGATTGGACTTGGCCACTATAGAACACTGACATTTTTGCTGTTCTGCGACTCCTAACACAGGCCTGTAATGGTGTAGTTCTCTTAAAACATCTGTAACCTTCTTGATTTTCACCACTCTTCACATTGTTGCAATTTCCACTGGATCACGTCATCTATTTAAATTTGTTTGATTAGTTTTTGTAATGACCTCTTGAGTAACTCTCCTATTTGTCTTTGAGCTATGTCCAGCATCTGAAATCAGTTTTTGGTATGTTCTCCAACCAATCATATTTTGGAAGACTTATGTTTTTGTTTTTTTTTTGTCTCCTCTTCAGTTGAAACTTGCACTGCAGAAGTTCCACTCCGGAATCAGTTTCAGTTTCACATGTCTGTGCATTTTAAATGGTTCTCTTCCATCTTCTGGTGCAAAGAATGCAGTGTATTTGGTTTCGGTGAACTCCTTATGGTTTTTTCTAGGCATTGGCGTAGGAAACAGGGGGATGCTGAAAACAGCTGCATTTGTTCCACTCAAAAATGATTCCATGGGGGAGCACGTTTTGACTGCAAATCAGACAATCTTCCCATTTCATGTTGCCTTGTGTGTTTGGTTGTAAAGACTTGTGTTGAGTTGCCTGTTCTCCAGCTTCACTGGCCTCAGCATTCGCCTCGTTGGGGTCTGGTTGGTAGGCACGTTGTGATTTTCGTAAGTGGTGCCTCATCCTGGACAATCATTTATTTTCTTTTTTCTGGATAAACACCACTATCATCCAGTCAACGATTTCTGACATCATCAGCCTGCGCCTTTGCTGTTTTTCAAATTTAGTGTCTCCTGCTTGTGCAGAGCAACAAGTAACTCCACAAATACATTGTCTATGAGCTTTTTCTATACTGAAATGTATTAGGATAAAACAAATGGGTACAACATTTTATTAAAGTCATTTCATCAACTGACAGATAGGTGTAGGTGGGTAGGCAATGCTGAGTCTCTCATACAAGCTAGTCGGTTATCTTACCATGTAGCATTGCTA
>JAILXH010237105.1:0-13193 GCA_023558415.1 Piaractus mesopotamicus | reverse complement strand
AAAAAAAAAAAAAAAATGCCTTAAAAAAAAATAAAAACTACTTCAGAAATTCTGAACATAACTGTCTTCTTGATGGAAACTTGTCATCAGTGTTGATTATTAATTGAACAACTAATGCGATCCCTTTGTGAGCAATGGATCTCTGCATGGTACGTACATTTGTGCATGGGTGAACGGTATTGCCGTGGGTGGAGGAGCCTAGATGAGCTCATGGGGTTTTAAAGCCATACTGATAAATCACCGACCCCCTTCACCATTACAGAAACCCACAGGAAGACTCTAGTGTCAGAATAGCCCCTTCAAGAGCCTGACATCAATTCTCAACAGAAAAAAAGAAGTGTAACATACTCGGGGAAAACCTCTTGATTATTTTTTCCTCCTATTTCCCTTTCAGGTCCTCATCTCATTGTGTGTAGAGGTCATTTTAGCTCTTAGTGTCTTGTAACATCTTGTAAGATTGTCTTGTGATGTATCTTCCAACAAGATGCTAGGTTATATACAGCATATTGTAGTTGTAATATCAAAATTGTGTAATTTTAATTTACAGCATTTGAAAGTTGTCACTGTCTGATGAAAATCTTGTATCTCCAAAAAGAAAAACACATTCTCAATTTTCTCAATTTTCAAGTTCATGTAAAAAAGCTTTATGCCAAGTAATTCTGGATCATTTCTGTTGGCCCATTCATCATGAAACTTTCACATTAATGTAAAGGGCAGCTGGTATTTTGAAAGTCGAAAAATGAAAAATGACAAAAATGGAGATACACGGTTTTGTTCCAACAGAGAGGAAATGCTAGCTGTAATTTAGCAATAAATGGACCAATAAAAATTATGCAAAACTACTTGGAATATAATTTGGTTACATTAATGTATGTTAATGTTAACATAACTTAAAAAGCTTTTTTTCCCTTCTCTTATAGAGTTACCATTTTGGAGATATACAGCATAAAATTAATTCCATACAGATTCAGTACATTTCAGTCATTCCATGGATGTTTGCCATCTTCACGTGCGCTCCTTTTGAAAAGGAAAAGATGATGTGAAGGGGTGGGATGGAGTCATCCTTCTCGCAGCGTTTTTTATAGTTTGTAGTTGTGCATCAGCAGCACAGCGACAAATACGGCTGAGGAGCACAGATGGTTGCCAGTTCACACAGCGTAAGCAAGGGTTGCCAGATCCCTACCTCATTCCCTCCCACCGCGGCGGAATTGGCCGTGCCTTTCTCCCTGTTTGAATGTGTGTACACTTTACTGGTGATCCCGCCTGTCTTTATTGCGCGGCCTCGGTTTCTGCGGCCTGCCTCAAGAATGTCCGCTATTTTCTTTCCATTATCGAATGGCTGAGGCCTCTGGGTTGGCGGCGGGAGCAGACGGTCATTGTCAAAAAAAAAGTGGGGTTGCTGTTTTATGGGCTTCACAGCTGCTGACATAATTCAGCGAGTTTTTCCGCCGTGGAATGACAGCGGGGGCAAACAAACGGTACGCTGTGTGGAAGCCGTTACTCCAACACCCTACTCTGTTCTTTTACTCCTCTTCTCATCCTCTCCCTCATTAATCTGTCTCCTCTACCTGCGACTCAGTCGTGTTACTATTTTATGGCCCTGTTTAAGGGCTAACCCTCATTATCAGTGCTCAGTTGCCAAATTCAGCCATAAATCTCATATATAACTTGAGAGCCACTAATGAAGTTGGACTACTTAAACATTTTGCAAAATCATAATATTGGTACAGTGTCCTGCTGTATTAGGTTAGCCTTAGCACTATGTCAGAATTACTGATGGCTGTCTTCATGTTCTTTCATTCAATGAGTTGTAAGCGTGTTGGAGGGGGATTTGAGAGCAGGGGAGGGTTTCAGAGTTGAAAGAAACGATCAGAGGCAAGTTGTGGGGCAAAGTGTAAATACACTACAGGCCAAAAGTTGAGAAGACTAAGTACAGTTTATGCTTTTTGCGTTACCACACAAACATTTCTGATGAATAATGTCTGGGCGTAATGTTTCTTTTATCTTTCTACCAACAAATTCAGGGTAAGGAATGCATATGTATCTGTCATTTTGCACAATTAGCATTATGGACAGTTGTACTTTGCTTTGGCAGAGTTGTAACACTGAGGTGTTATGCTATAAACTGGCCTATATCATAATAACTGAGGTGAAATCTAATTATTTATAATATTTTATATTCTTATCTGTTAGTGACCATAGATAAATTGAAATTGATTAATTGTAAGCTTGCTAATTCTTTCAGCTTTATTTATCACTGTACACTCTAAACTCTGCAATAAATAATCTAGGTTATTTTAATTTCAAATTTGGTTTGCTGTTAAGTATTTTTCAATAAATGCAAATATTCATTAAAAAAATTAATTAGAAATATGCACTATTATTACAATTACTATCAGACATCTATTATTCTTCTTTAGTGCAGCATGTTCAACTAAATTACTACCTCAGCATTTGTTAAAGTTTTAAAAAAGACTTGAATGAATATATGAATTTATTCACCTATTAAATGAATAACTTAGGATAATGTCTTGTAGGACTCAGGACAATCTGATGTTGTTTTTACTGATGTTGTGTAACACTGTTACAGTTACATTTTTTTCATGGCTTAAACTTCACCAGCACTGTGCCAGATTTCAGACGTGAGGCCAGATTAAAAAATAAATAAATAAATTATCATAAAACAGATAGCTCAGGTCCTGAAATCTAAATGCCAATATGTGGTCCAGGCAACAAGCATTGCTCAACAAAAAATGAGGTAGAAAAGACAATATTTGTGTCTGCTAGGGTGTCGCAGACCTTGCCTACATCAAAAATTTTGAAAGGGTGCAGACATAGTTGTGCACTGTGATTGGATAGAAACTCAAAGTTCTAAGTTCTGGATTGTTGCCATACTCACGGTGTGTGGCTGTGTTTACTTTCTTTGCTGAGCCACGTTTGATGTTGTTGCAAAATACTTCATTTGGGCTCCGCTATGACCACAACAACTGACTTCTGTATTTCTGCATCACATCACACAATCCTTATGATTTTAATGGACGCCAGCCTAGTTCTAGTTAAGAGAATAAGTTAACAGGCTAAAAGTTGGCAAACATGCTAAACAAGTTTGTTATTAATATCACAGGCTTGAATTAAAGTAGTTACAGTATAATTCACTGTAAAATGGCAATAGAGAAGACTAAAAAATGTCACTTGAATGGCTAACACGCTTCAGATATCCATGTTTAAGTCAGAGCTGATGTTTGTACATTAGCATCAAAGCCAGGCTGAATCTCATATGGCTTCGTACTCCCTTAATAGTGAGCTAGTGAAGTTCAAGTTTCTACAACCAAACAGTGCACTGTTTGTTGAGTATGGATGTGGCTGAATCCCAAATGACAACTTGTGTGCTATATTATGTACTTTTGGGATATAGGAGCCAGTATTTAAATTCTTATGTAGTGCAATATGTAGGGAGCAGGGAGCCGTTCGAGATTCAGCTCCAGCGAGGGAAAAGGGGCTTTAGCTTGGTGGTAATTTGGTGACCAAAATACTTATAAAGCGAAGGTTTGTGTATTAAATAGTAAAATAGGCAGTGATAAGTGGTATTTTGTCTTTTACTGTGCTTAACCACCATTGGGCTGCCCAGAAAACACTGAGCAAAACGCCAGTGGACTGCCAGCTTTACCATCAGCGAGCCAACAGTGGTCCACTGTCCTCTTGATATCAGAGATAATGCATGTGACCAGCTACTTTGAAAAGGTTCTCCAATCAGTAGACTACTTGTCCATTTTCATACCATCCTCGCAATTTTTGGACTAATTTGGCAATCGTTTGACAGCTGCTCACGCTGTTTAGAGACCAACTGAGGAGCAATGACAAGTTTGAAGGAAAGGCATATTGGATATTCTTTATGGCTTTTATAGTTGTGTTTGGATTTGTGCACTTGCAATATGTTGTTCATCTTGCACAACTTCTTAGTGTGCTATCTGTTGTTTCAGTTTTGTTTAGAAATGTGTTTATATTCAATTAATTAATTTCTTCAATTTTTAAACCTCCCCCTTTCCTGTCTATTCTTTGTCCTAATCCCCAAACACATTTCAAGCACAGAAATGTTCCCTGCTTTAAGCCATGTTATCTGAATTTCACAAAAAAATAACATTCTGGTAATTTTAATGATTAAACAACAATTTTTAATGATGACAACACTTTAACAGTTAACTTCATGATCATACAGGTAGAAGGATCCATCCAAAAAGATAGCAAGTCAGAAACCTAACCTGCAAAACAGACTTTAGTAATATTGTCAAAGTGGAGATGAATTTTCATGCAGATGAAATTTCCCACTCTCAAAGAGATTATAATGCATGTGCAGAGCAAATATGACCATTCAACCTTCCATTAAAGAGAAGATATATACCATGTCACAGCTGTTAAAACGATCTAACCCTCACTAAGAAAGTTAATGCAGTTAATTTATTTGTTTTTAAATGTTACCATAATGTCCACTTAAATATAATGTTTTACATCATTTTTTTTATTTTACTTATTTGGCAATAATGTAATATATGTATGTAATATATTCTATTTATGTGGCAATGATGTGTACATTTTAAATTAAACAAGTTTAGTGCAACTTTTTTCACTGTGTGAAAAGAAAGTGATTTTTTTTTTTTTTTTTTAAGTTTAAAAAATATTTTACAGTTATGTCAATTATTAGCAACCAATGCTACACGTGTTTTTGACATCTAGTTTAACAAAAGATGATTTTTCCAAGTACAGTGATGTACGCTTGATCTAATGTGTTATATGTGATAGGCCTTCATGCTCATTGCAACTACACTGACCAGTTTTGAATTATTTACAAACTCATAATTTAACAGTTCATCAAGCCTTCAGGTTCATCTAAATGGGAGAATACAATGAGTCTGATTAGAGCTGTAATAAAACTCTGCAGGAGAATCACCAGAGAAACAAGAATCAGTTGTGCACTACTGCTGCGTAAGTTTACTATCAGTTATCACTTGGGGAAAATGTTAATTAGCATATTTTGTTTATTTATTTATTTTTAAGTTAGTGTTGTTTCCAAACCTTTGTTCTGTAGTGTATCATGTCAAATGTGGCCGATCACTTCATAACAGTTCTGAAGCTTTAAGTTCATACTGAAACTATAGTTGTTTTTTTGTAGGTGGTAACTAAAGATGTAGATGACTGGACTGGGGTGGCGAAATCTAGTGTACAGTTTGTTGGAAAGAGTCAGCATCTTTTATTCATTTGTTCATGTCATATTTTCTCCTGCTTGTTTTTTGTTTGATGATTGATTTCCACCTTCAGAAATCAATGGTAAACTGGAGCTGTGGCAGTTTATCTTTTTCTTTTTCAACGGCTGCCAGCCCCCCTTGCTTACGTAAAGGGCACAGTGTGAGCATTTCTGAAAGTGGGTTGAGGTTGGCTGAACATGGCCTAAAAAGCATATGCCCAACCTGTATGGGAGGTAGATGGGATTTCCATTAAGATTGTGTTTGGATAGCGTGACAAAGCAGAAATGCATTATCAAGCCATTCTTTTTGTCTGAGTCACATTCACTTGGATTGTGTGAGAGAGTCTCTGCCTTCCCTCTAGTGAGTTATTTATTCCTCTGTTTTGTAAACACTTCTACATTCCTTCTGGACTTCTCAATGGTTGAAAAAAAAATGAATATCAAAACCAGAGTATGTTTGTCTTTCTGTCTGTCTGCGTGTGTGTACGCGGGAATATTGACATTTACCTATCTGTGTGCTTCTCTCAGTCTCTTTCTGACCACACTGCCATCAATCCCTCTGCACCTCTTTCCATTGATTCAAAGTTCTAAGCTGATGGTGGCAGCACCAACTAACAACATTCGCATTTCTTCTTTTACCGTTTGATTCTGTTGCAATACACACACACCCCTTCTCCGAAGGGTAACTTTGTAGGTCTAAATGGATGGGTGGGTTTCATAGCACTCGGAATCACAATACGTTAGAGGAAACTGCGGCCACATTGCTTAAGAGCAGAAACACCAAACTAAGTTAATGTCAACATTTGAAAAAAGAAAAAAAAAATATTGGCAAGATGATCAGCCTCCCTATTCGTTCTTGATTGGACATGACTTAGAGGGCAAGTTGTAGGTTATTTCTTTATGTACAGTCACACTGCTTACTCCTGTTACGTTCTCTTGTGTCCCAGTTTAAAACGGAAGCTTGGGCACCGCCCTATTGCAAAAGTTTTTTTATTTCATCTTCTGTACTGAATTGCATAATACGTTGCTGACTCGTGTGTAGAATTTGCGTCATTTGAGCAGTCTTTACACACCCTATTGAACAATCACTCATTCAGTCTTGTACACAAACTGATTCTGCTTGAATGAGTTACCTCTGTTTATGGAGCACAGAGTTTGTTGTATGTAGGGGTTAGGTATGTGTATATACAGTACTGTGCAAAAATCAGAGACCTTCAGTTATTTTATTTACAGTCAAAACGACCATGAAGTTATTATCATTTCTCAGAAAATTACACTAAATGTAATTATTTTCAGGATTTGGTGTGTCCACATGCTTTCAGATTTTCAAAGAAATCTCCAGGGATATTTTTCAACACCTCCAAAGTTCAGTCGTAAGAGTTGGTTTGCATTATCTGTTTTTCATGATCCAAGTACTCCCAAATACATTCAGAGATGTTGGACTCTGAGTGGCCAGTCTATTGTTCTGAGAACAGCAGCAGCTGGTTTGTTTGATTTGCTAATTTTCTTCTTTTTTCTATTTCCTTCTTCTCACAGTGGAATGATGGACAGAAACAACTTTGGATTTCTTTTCAGAGTGAAGCTTGAATTTGTCTTATCTCTTAAAGAGGAAATTTTGGGTACCATTTACCTGGTGGTGACTGTCTACCAGGTCTTGCATGATTGTTAGTAGTCCCATTTGCTCTATACCTCTTTCATAATTTTTTAAGCTCCAGTTTTAAAAGCTCCTGTTTTTTTCACTAATATCCTTTTGACTTGTCTCTTCCGTACACAAGTGGATTTTCATATATCAAATCTCCTCCAAAATATCTCCTAAATAACTTGTGCTTTGAAGCCATTTTGACTGCACAGTATTTTACATGTACTGAACTCTGTACATGTGTGTATATGTGTGTCTGAGTGTTTGAAGTTGGGGAAGAAGATTTAGCCAGTTCATTCTGTTGGGACAAGTTAAGTGTTGGTCATCAGCAGTGTGTGAGTAAATGTGTGTGTTTACACCTAAAATACGTTGAGACAAGCCCAGCATTTATCATCACTGTTCCCCGCTGCCAAACTCTCTGTGTTCTTCAAAGCTATTCTCCACCTCACTCTCGTTTTGCCATTCTGTTCTGCCTTCTTATTAACTCTTCCCCCACACTTAAACGTAAAGCAAACATGACACAGGCCGTGAGCACACAACGTTCGCATAACAAAAGACAGCCGCCGCTCCTGCACCTGCCTCACAGTGCAGCTGTACAGCTACGAGCTGATTTAGAGTCTTGACTTTGTCATCACAAAGACGAATTCAAAACTTATCTCAGACCAGCCGGTAGGATGTATTCTACCTGCACAAGGGCTGAAATGCAGAGAATTTCTCTGAGCACTTACCTAAGATCAGATTTTGTGTTCCGTTTTTTAAATTAGCAAATAGGTATGCTCACTTGGTGATGCTCTATACCAGTGGACCCTGCTGTCTCCATCACTTTTTGATGTGTCAGCTGTATCTCTGTTCTGTACAGGCTGTTAAGTTATTAAAGCTAATAGCCAGGTTAGCCATTATACTGTGCTACAGTTTAAAGAAGCATTCCACCTTTTTTAATATTAAGTTGTTGAGATGTAAACAGTTGTTCAGAGTGTTTTGATGTGAAACTTAGCGACTTGGTGGTGGTGACAGGAGCCAGGCGTTACAATATCTGTAAAATATATATATACATCACATTTACCTTCCAAAACAACCAGTGAACTTACACATGTTTGAGAACCTGTTTTACAAATATGAATGAGGAAAAGTTATACTTGCAATATTATTGCTATTTATTTGCTTTTCTGATTATGTAGTATCATGGATCTTATCATAAACAAAGCATTTCTTAGATGCTTGAAAAGGATGCTAAAAATTACATTAAAAACTTAGCAGTAATGAAGAAACGCATTTGTTTAAAAGACCAACAGTGCCATCTAGCGACGTTTTAAATACTTTTCCTCAAAGACGTCAGCAGATAACGTTACATAAACTTAGCTATTGTAGTCATAGTGGTTAAATGCTGTATTATTATTATTGTTGTGTTACTGTGTATTCTGGTTAAAATTACCCTAGTCCCTTTTTTAGATGTGGACTTTGTGGGCAGTTTTTCATGATTTTGCTGGGCTTTAAACATGTATTTGGCTGGAAACTATAGCAGCATTCTGGCCTGACTCCAACTGAAACCTAGCGGATCAGCGCGAGCCTCAGGCAGCGGTTCCTTTAACTACTACAGCTGGAAAAATAGTATAATGTTAGTTCTTCTGGTCGTTACCTTTATTGTCATGAAACGTAATAATACGTTAACACTACAACAATAACATGTCGTTATACTCTTGATAAATTACAGTGAATGATATCTTGTCAATTTATCGTGACCTAGTTTTAGTAATGTTATCATCAGGTAAGTTAGCTAGTTAATTCTAAGTTTAGCCAGGCTAGCTAAGGTGATCCTAGCAGAGTTTCATACTGATCAGTGTTTAAAGCATAGTGGTGTAATAGCAAGCAGAAATTAGATAATTTAAGTGGCAATTGCCTTAAGGTAGCTGTTTATTTGTCTTCACTTGGTAACGACAAGTTAGTTAGGTCAGCTAGCTAACCTAAGTTGGCGTGTTAGCATTAGCTTGTTTTTAGTACTGTATGTGTAAAACATGCTAGGTGGTTCTTGCTTTGTATCTAGGTAGGTAAATGAGCACTAAACTGAGACCTAGTTCCAACTCTGAAGCATGTGAAAATATAGCCAGTGATAAAGTGCAACATTGGTGACCTGCTACAGCAGTAAGTTAGAGGACTGAGAATGAACAAGATTGAAAATTGCATCTTTACTGCATTGAGAGTTTCAAAGCTGCATTTCCCTTAAAACGATATTAAAATAAGACGTTTTTTTCTTGGTAAAATGAAAGATTTGATGGACAAATGTGTTAACAGGGCCCCATTCACCTACATTCCTGCCTCCTGAGCTGCTCTCTCTGGGGCCACAGTTGACTGGTGACACATCATTTCTGTATTTGTGTTATGAATGGGCTAGAAAGAGAAGGAGGATGTGTGTGTACGCATATGCATGTGCGAGCATGCGTGTGTCACCACATCACTGTGTCACAGAGAGTTTGACACAGGTGCAACTCGCACCCCCACTAACGGTCGCTCCTGTTCTGGAGTTTCTTTTCCTTCTTTGATCTCATCCTCTGGTCTACCCCCCACCTCCCCACACACACACATTTTTTTTAGATCTCTGCATTAAACCACAACAATACAGATCATCTTACTTTGCATTTTTTTTTATCTACATTCCTCACAAGATAAATCATAAATCTCTCTGTGCTCACATGCCTGCCTTTTTGTGTCCAGACATTTATGTTCACTGTGCAGGGGAGCTCACAGTAAAGTCTGAGTTGCCTAGTCTTTCATTTCATAACCAGCACTTAAGTGCTGTGGTGAAGACTGGTTGCCTTCCAACACTGTGGAAAAAAACAGAAGATGCAAATGTTTTATTGTTTGAACCCTTTTGAATTTGATGGAATTTCCCCATAGGTCAAACAGGCCTAAAGACATTAACTACATGTATAAAATAAAGTCATATGACCTAAAATTTGATGATGGGTTGTCATTACATCATTCCATATGGCATGGAAGAGACACGTTACTGATGCATCATGTTTGCTTCAGTGGAGCTGTTGTTCTGACCGCTGTTTTGTTTTAACCGCTCTCTTTCCATTCTCTTCTCTTAGGGTCCTCACATAGCTTCGGTTACACTGGCTGCCTACGAGTGTGGCTCAGTGGAGTTCCCCGAGCCACCCTACCCTGACCAGATCATCTGTCCCCAGGCAGAGCCAGGGGAAGGGGTAGGAGTGGCAGAAGGAGCTGTAATAGGGACAGCAGCTGGAGATGTCTCTCTCTGGGCCATCATCTCTAAAGTGCGTCTGGAGGCATGTATGTGGGTGAGTATATGTAGTAATACCAAGGCCCATAATTTCACTTTTACTTAAAAATTATTATTGGTATTTAAATTATGCTCGAATGGGCATGACAGAACTGCCCATAAATGTTCCATGGACTTGAGCTCACAAACAGAGAACATAGTAAAAGTGAAATAAGTAAGGAAGCTTGGGAGGCTTCTGTCCTTTCTGTACCAGAAAATGCCATTACAGTCACAGCAGTTTAAGTTAAAGTTGTGATAATGGCATTTAGTATTGTATCAGGATGTTATTCATTGGGAAATTCAAATGTGTAAGATGTTCAGCAGAGAGTAACTGTAACAGTGTTAGATCTGCACTCACAGTAAAAATTATGTCAGATTCTTCCAAAGCCTTTCTCACAACTGAAGTTTTGTTGTCCTTGTGACTTTACAAGACAAATGTAAAACTCTGAGTTGCAGTTCTGAGGTGGAAACCTTGACCAGTTCTGTATTATGTGCAATCTCATTTCATTGAGATTTTTTTTTCACTTTTTTTGAATGATAACCGCTGGTGGTGGGGAAATAACCTGTAAGTGTTGCTGAATTTCCCCTCACCATCTCTCGCGGTTTCACACTTCACACCAGACCTGTGGTTTAGCATGTTTTTTTTTCGACAGTAGTACAGCCTGTTCTTTATGGTCCTACACATAGACACAAAACAAAGCTATATAGGAAGTGACCCCCGTGGCATGTACGAGAACAACTAGTACTACTTTTACACTTCACATGCAGTGTCTCTGTCATTATGTAGAACAGACAGAACATCATATTTATCACCTGGAAAAAGATTTTTGTCTAAATGCAAATTATGGTTCTTGTAGTTTGACTGTCAACTGTAGCTGTATCATCATATTGAATAAGCATTTACACTTAGAAATCAAAATATTTGCTGAATATTTTATACCTGCTTAACAACTAATTTCAGCAACACTGCTGAAGTGTACAGGAGTGGTCCTCTTCAGTGGATCTCAGTCTTGCTGTTGTAGTGTGCCTGCCCTGCGCAGTTTTTCTCTGCTTAAACAAACCTGGGCCAGCTCAGGAAGGCTATGGTATTGAACTGATGTGTTAGCTATTCACATAGTAGTGTGTGCTTTTGTTACTTAATGTTTCTCAGAACATTCAGAGTTCTGACCTTTCTTAGAATATGCTGTGAAAAAAAATAGGTCTGCAGCTCTGAGAACCGTGTGCACAAAAGACGTGGTTAGGGTTTTTTTGTTTCTTCCTCTAATCAGAAACGAGAAGTGAATACACTAATCTGTGTCTTGGTTATCAGTAAATGTGTGTAGCTGCAACAGAACTATGACTTTATTCTGGTTTATCCAAGAGCAGTTTCTGTAACCTGCTGACTGTTGCAAGATTTCTCAAGATTACTAGAGAGAGATGTAATTGTAAATGAGCCTCCAGCTGTTACCATTCCATCTCTGGATGTTACCATGTGATTTAACTGCTTAAAAACAAATGCGGAAAATGTTCCCACTAATATTGAGTAGGCATTTGCATTCTAAAATATGTTTTTTAAAAAAATTTACTGAATACCCCAAAACAAACAAAAAAGGACTCTTTTTAAGGCTGGAGGCTAATGCACACCAGACGCATCGAGCGGCTGCCACCAGAGACAGTGACACCACTCAACATTTCTTTTTTTGTACTATATTAAATCTAGACCCAAACCACAAAAGTTTTATTCCATATCTCTACAAGTGCAGTCTGAAATGATCTTGAGCTTGTTCATTGGTGCTTGTCTGCACTGTTACTTAGGTGCTATAGCTGTGCTCTGTACTGTCTTCTACCCATGGCACAGAACTCCTCTTGTTAGCAGTAGCTTTAAGCGGACTGCTTTAGTCTTTTTATGCTTCTTTCTCTAGACAAATGCTCTTTACTGTGATCTGGTGGAGAATAGAGTTTAGACTTTACATGGTTCTTTAATATGAGAACATATCTTATGATGCGCGCGTGCACACACACACACACATTTACTAAACCGCTTATCCTTCTGGGTCGTGGAGGGGGTGCTGGAGCCTATCCAAGCAGTCATTGGGTGGAAGGCCGCATACACCCTGGACAGGTCGCCATCACAGTGAAGAGAAGCTTGCATTCATAAATTCATTATTAGATTTTTTAAACTTAAATGACTATTCGAAAATTGTGACTCATCCTCTAATCAGCAGACCGCTAATACATTAAAACTAAAACATTTAGTTTAGAGAATTGTGTTTTTGAGCAGATTTTGTTGCTAAGCTGGCACATGGTAATAGCACACACACCGTACAGAATAGGGAGTGGAAGTAGCGAATTGATGTCAGGCTGGTGCCACCTCTCCCTCTGGCAGGTTCTGAGCTGCATGGCATTAGCCACACCTGGCTACACATATGCTCTCAGTCTGCGTTTTTTTTTTTTTTATTTTTTTTTTTTTGAGCAGTACAATGACACTGGAATTAGAAGAAGGAATACGATATTTCCCCTGTCTTCATTTGTAGACATGCTCATTGTAAACGTGCTGTTATCATTGTTTTTGAAGTGTTGAAGTCGACCAGATGGACAATTTTTTTGCTCTAAGCTAGCTCCCAGTACATTTGTAACAGGTATTCAGTGCTCTGGTTGGCTGGCTTGGTTTAGATGACCTGGGAGTTGGATTAAAGCAAAAATATGAGCCCCAAGGACTGGGCTGAGAAACACAGCTCTAGTTTACTTTCTTCATGCTAGTATTGTTTATTTAAATCACATCTCAGATTGCAAATTTCAGAGACTTTCGTTTTGAAATTGCGCACAGCCAGGAAGAGTCATGTTTCAGCAAGGCTCTCTGGGATTTTATTTAGCAATCTGTGTCTTTATCAAGCACCTGGCGATGGCAGACTACCTGCTGGGCTGGGCCCTCACCCCATGTCCTGCCAGTGCCAAGGCTCATTGTTAAGAGAGCCACCCTTGGCAAGAAGACCAGCAACCTAATAGAGAGATCTCACTTACACACACACACACACACACACACACACACACACACA
>JAILXH010237103.1:7289-22513 GCA_023558415.1 Piaractus mesopotamicus | reverse complement strand
ATTTTCTAGCTTCACACAGTAAACAGGGAGGGATTGATAGCTTCAGTGCTATGTATCAGTCATGCTCGCTCTCTCTCTCACATTCTCTCCGCCTCAGTGCACCCACCACTCACAACAGATGACTATCACTGTACTTCACATTCAAGGCCAGGTCAGTTCCTCTAATATCCTCACACCAGGAGAGAGATGTATGTGTGTGCGCTGAATTTCACACCCTGTGGCTGGGTTATTAGCAGGTTTGAAGGTAATGTTGATAGGCAGGCAGGTGTGCAGACGATCTAAAAGGTCAAAGGGAGATAAGGAGGGCAATACACACACACACACACACACACACACACACACACACACACACACATCCTAGTACTATTAAGCTGCCACTTATCCAGGTTCCTAATTACTATATTACACTATACAGTACTGTGAAAAAGTCAGAGACCACCCTTCATTTGCTTACAGCCTTTATGTACAAATTTATTTTTAGCACCACGAAAAAAAAGTAGAAAGTATAACATTTAACAGAAAATTACACAGAAGCTTCAATAACTAAATCTATTTCAATTTTTTCAGTATTTAGTGTGTTCATCTTCACCTTTATAACAGCGTCTATTCTTTTTGGGAGTTTTTTTCAGTTTTCCAAAGAAATTTGCAGGGACATTTTTCTTCACCTCCAAAATTGAGTCTTAGAAGTTGGTTGCATCTTCTGCTTCTCATGATCAAGTAATTCCAAATATTTTCAACAATACTGAAGTCTGGACTGGAAGGTCAGTCCATTGTCCTAAATACACCAGCAGCTTTCTTGTTTGATTTGCAAATTTTATGCTTTATTGTCTATTTCCTTCTCTCAGTAAGGGCTTCTTGACAGCTACACATCCTTTCAGACCTACAGCAGCATTTCAGACTCAAGGAAGGATGGATAAAAACACCTGTAGATTTTTTCAGATCTGAAGTAAGTGTGAAGCTTGATTCTTCTCTCTCTCTCTCAAAGACGAAAGCTTTTAAGTGCAGTTTATCTGATGGTGACAGTTTTTGGTGGTCTATCAGGTCTTGCGCTGTTGTTAGGAGTCTATAACTTCACATACTTTTAAACTCCAGATTTGGAAGGTCCTGTTTTTCACTCTTATTTTCCTTTGATTTTCTCTTCCTTATGCAAGTGGACTGTCCTCAGAAATATCTCCTGAAAAATGAATACTTTGTAATTGATGGCTGTTTCAACTGGAAATTAAGTAATGAATGGTGGCCTCTGAGTTGTGCGCAGTACTTTGTCCAAACGTTAGCAGATACATGCTCGTCAGCATATCCTCTGAAATCAAGGGTGTCAATAGAGAGTTTGGGCCCCTTTTCTGCAGCCTCTACTTGTGTGGGAAGGTTTTACTCTAGATGTTGGAACATTGCTGTTTAGCCACAAAAGGTTTAGTGAGATCAGGTTGATGTTGGATGATTTGTTCGGGATCCAACTCATCCTAAAGATATTGGATGATGTTACATCACTCCAGAGAATGCCGTTTCACTGTTCCACATCCAATGCTGGGAGGCTTTATAGCCCTCTAGCCAACACTTGGCACTGGGCACGGTGACCTTAGCTTCATGTATGGCTGCTCCAGAGCATTCGCTGAATATGGTGATTGTCTGCATAAAGGACAATTCTGAACATATAATGTACATAGAAAAAAGAAAGAAGAAAGATGGCTGGATGGAAGGATGGAAGGAATGAAGGAAAAAACAAGTAATCCACTACTGCAATGTAGTTCGACTGCTCCACCAGCGTATTGCTACTAAATCAGCAACAGAGAAATAATTCAATCGGGTTCAATGGACAAGGCCCGCACAAATCGTTAAAGCAATATTGACCTTTGCAATGCTGATACTGCAGTGTGTTTTCGTGAATATAACCCCACAAAAGTAGATTATTTTGGTGAAAATGATGCAGGCCATATCCATACGGTACAGCACTAAAATGAACTTTTTTTTTTTCTGAAAGCAATAAAAGACAAGTGGCTGTCCTATAGTTCCTCCATGAGATCTGTGTGAAGGTGTGAGAAGACACTGCAGGCATGTCATTATCAGGGGGTGGGACACTTTGTTTGTCTAAGAGTTATTTACCCATCGGACACATTAGAGGCCATTCAGACCACACAGCCTGCGTGCTTAATGAGGCTGACTGCAACACGTTGCATCCACCTCCAAGGGCGGATCTTTAACTCGCACACACATGCAATACTCTCTAAGGACTGTTCCACTACAATAGTCCCTGCATCACCCAGCCTCCTTTATGCAGCATGCTAATCAAGCCTAATTAGGCCCTGTTAATGCAGCGCTCGTGTGACCCAGCTAATTCCCTCCTACAACAGAGCAGCGCTGCATTGTTCAGCCTTCGCCCGCAAGACGACAGCAACACAATAACCAAGTCGTCTTAATCAACAAAGAGGGCTGGCTTTGTTTGCCCTGATGAATACGCAGACGTCTCTTTCAGGAGGGCGCCGAACGCGATACCGCTCAGATGACATCTTCCGGAGTGGCATTTGACAAGAGCGGTCTCAGAAAAGATAATTACTTGTTAATTAATTAACAAATCAAGACAACAAGTCAAATAATTTCTAACTATAATTAATAAGACGAGTAATAAAAGTATTTCTGAGCTTCTGGTTCACAACAAACCTTTGATGACATCTGTGCTAAAGACGGGAAACGAATATGAAATGCCAGATCAAAGCTTAGGGCACTCCCCACAGCTTAAGAATGTCAGACAGCCTGACAGAAACAATCAACCATTATGAAATTCATCCTTGCAAGAGATGAAACACTCAAGCTGTGAGTGAATTCTCAAGCCGCATCATTAGGGAAATTCACTGACTTTTCATTGTTTGTCAAAACAGAAGCAGAAATTAATGATGCTCTTGACAGCTTAAATTTGAGCCAGACTTTTAGAAACTCACACAGAGAAAATAAATACTATTTAGGCTAAATAAATCACTGTTGTTGGGACAAAACCTTGTGTCTCCATTTTTGTTATTTTTATGTTTTTATAATTTGAAAATGCCTGTTTTCCTTTACATTGTGCCAATATCATGACCCAAAAGAAATGGGCAAAAATTAAAGTCTGGTTCCCATGACTTACACTTTAAGTACAGAAGGTTTTTTCCTTCTCCTGTAAAGTTACCATTTTGGAGATACAAGGTTTTGTTAAGACAACAGCGAAATACAACTGAATGGCACTGAATTGACAATATTAATCTACAATTGTATTATTGTTCTACAATTCCAGTCTTTGAAGGCCTGGGTAATTTTCCTGCCCAAACACACCCACTAAATCTCCCAAATAACAGATGGGTTGAAATCACTGTACACTGTTGGACACCGGCACTCCAGCACCAGAACTGAAGAACCCTGTTCTACAGTTTATGCACTGTTTTATAACTTTACAAAGTGTTGTGCAGCTCATTAGAGACGTGAGTTGTCAGAGAGAGCCACATGTCACTGTTAATATCCAGTCCATCTGAAACAGCTCATTTCCGCCATTCTGCTGGCTGTGCAGAAACTGGTCCTGCTCTTCATTTCACATGTCATCAGCAGCCCAATGGAGAGGCTTTTTGCTCTAAGAACCCTCTCCAGGCACCAAGAGACGAACTGCATGCGTTGCTTTTCTTATCGGAATACTTCTCCCATCTGTAATTGAAGGGGGTGTTGTTCATGCCTTTGCTTCAGCATGCTGATACAGCCTAAAATCAAACTTGTCCCTCTGGTTAGTGCTCTTGCCTGTTCACTCTTAAAAAGGTGTAAATGAAGGCTCCCGAATGGCACAACAGTATAAGCATTGGCCCTATCATCAGGACATCGCGAGTTTGATCCCTGGTGATGCTACTGCACTCCGTGGCCAGGAATCCAAAATCTCTCTGGGTGGGTAGGACAGCCCCCACTTCGCGCTTTCCTCTGAGCACATTCGGCTGCCCAATGACGCTGCATTAGCAGCAGTTTGAAAAGATGCGGTGATGCTTCACAGGTCTCGGAGCTCAGAGGAAGCCTGTGCTAGCCTTCACTCTCCTAGCACTGTTTGTATCATTGAGTCCTGACTAGTGGGTGGAATTGGATATGACTAAATTGGGAAGAAAATTGGGGGAAAAAAAAGGTGTGAAAAACAGTTGTTGTCATACAATAACTACCTTGTAGTGATGTACTGAAGTGGCCGAAAACAGAATTTTAATTTTAAATTTTTTAAATTTTAATTTTAAACACTGTCGTTTGTGAATCTTTCAAAATTATTTCATCAGTCATTTCAAAACCTGTGGCTACAAATGGTGTCAGCTTGCTAGCGTGCTTCTGTTTTGCTGTGTATCAAGTGGGAAGTGTATTCAAACTGTATCAAACCTACACCGGACAAGTTCCTGAACATCATAGCGATGTTCATCATCATTCAACATCATCATTTCTTGATACTTAGAATGAACAGTGATGAACTGCTTCTGTAATATCCTTGGTAGAAATTGTGGTAGTTCCACTTGGCAGACTTTAGCTTTCACCGTTGAATTGTTGCCACTCAAACTATTTAAGAACTGTCTGCACTGACCAGCACAGAAAAAAAAAAAAAAAGTCCTATTTAATCTTTTTGGCCAAAATTTTAGGCTTTTAAGCCACTTTTGGCCATTTTTAAATGAAATTTCAGTGCATTCCTACTACTTTTGATTCCTTAAAGAACCTTTCAGTAGATGGAGATGCACGTGAAGAACTTTTTGAAAGTTTAAAGAACCTCTGCATAATGTAAAGCGTCCACACCAATAAGAGTTTTTCCCAGAACGGCACATCCAGGCAGAGAGTGTAGCATTAATCTGAGTGACACAAAACTCAGAAAGACGCAAAAGACAGCACGGCTGAATGACAAAACTCTGATACACGTGCTGCTGTCCTGTCAGGTCTGTGAGGGAATTACTGTGAGACATGGCTGTTTGAGTGAATCACATTAATGGAGAACTCCATGCTCCTCTGCCTCTCTCTCCTGTGTCCTGGTATGAGCTGATACAGGCAGAAGGCACACTACCATCTGTGACAGTGCTCTTAAGTTGCCATGCGGCATTAGGGCTGCGAGCTGGGCTCAAAACGCTATTTCAGCACCTCAGGATTTTCAGCGAGGCTGCTGCAGAGAGGCTGTGTGGGAAGGTAAATGGCTAACGTGCAGTAAACACTTTTCTAAAAGCACAGCTCAGTGCCTGCAGCCTCCGCTGTGCTCCCGCTAATCCCACACAGCCACATACACACACTCACAGAGGCCCGGCCAACCCTGCAGAGCATCAGCCAGCAGGAGGAAAATCACTCTCTATCTGACCAGTACCCACTGCTTCCACTCACCGCACCCGATTGGCAAGCTCTGTTCAGACAACACAACTTTCACAGAGATTTAGGGGTGGGCAATATGATGAAACTGTATCATTAGTGGGATAAATTAGGTCACAACATGCTTTTCTGAACATATCATGGACTGTAAGTATTTAAAAAACACTAACCACCTGCAGGTTTCATTTCAAAGACATCATAATTAGTCCTGGGCTGTGTAGTATATAATAATAATAAATATGAAATAAATAATAAATGATGGCATTGTTCCAACTTATCAAACCCCAGAAAAACTAATCGTCATCATGCAGACCGTGCCTCAAAAAAAAAGGCCTTATTTATCAAGATGTTATATTTTTGGCTTATCATCCACTTCTACTGTGATTTTTAGTCCTGAGGAAAATCCTGATATTCTAAAGGCATGAGGGGACAGTGTGGGATTTGGGTGGAATATCAGAGAAAAAGTTCAAGGCATCACATCAAATTAATTCTGTTTCAGAATATTATATTAAATAAGTTTCAAAGATTCATAGAGATTTATATACAGCTCACTGAGGAAAAGACTTTACTGGCACGCTAGGGCTGCATGATATGGGGATAAAACAACATCAAAAGACAATATGAAAAGCGATAAATGATCAGAATAGTGTGGATGTGCCGCATTTTTTGTAGAAAAAAAAGAAGAAGTTTTTGAGCTTGTGTATTTTGTAATTGGCTGTTTAGTTGAATAGTTAAGTTACTCACACTCCATGCGGGGGAATTTAGTTGAAGTCCAGCATAGAGAAGCACTTGCTGATTGTAACGCTATGTTCCCACCACTCTTTACGTTTAAGTGTGTAAGGCGATTTGACAACGTGTTTATTGCATAAAGTCCTGTTGTGATAATGACAGAAACATGATCTACCCTGCATCCCACCTGCATGCACTGCTTTTATATAACTTGGGGAGAGAGGGCTTCACGACACATGCTGTGTGCTGACTCACTCACTATTACAAAAATAGTGCATTATAAACTGTCTGCCATGTTGTTGAAATTCTCTCGTAGCTATTTTCGATTCATTCTCCAGACGCAAAATGGACCAATCTTTCTATAATAAATGCAAAATCATTATGGAAATAAAAAAAAAAAACTACCAAAAAATACTTAGTACTACTTAGTACTTACATACTTCTATCTTTTTAGATGATTGTCATGTATGAACTGGTATACTTATACCTTTACCCATGTAAAAACGTTACTTTCAGAGAATGTTTCTGAATTGTTTTTTGAACTGGGCTACAACATACCTCCAAGCGCTTTCCTTCAGGTTCACAACAAGCCGAGTGACAAGGTGAGCACTTTGTTGATGTATAAATCACAGTGTGTACCTTGAAAAGCAAGAGCTTTCTCATGTAGCCTAATGGATTTGATGGCAGTTCAAGCACAGGCAAGGCTGTAACTGGAGTTCCTGTCTTTATAGCAGATTCCCATTGTGATTCATCAGCCAAGGCACTGCAGCAAGTGAATTCTGTTTTAGAATATAATATCGGGTCAAATTATGTGGAGCTGTAGGTGTAGAGATTTAAAGGTTGTCAAGTGTTGTGGGAGCTTGACTTGCACGCCTTAGCTGAAGGCGCCAAGAAGAGAGGACTTAAAGACAACAATTATTAACAGCATATGAACTCAATACACTAGCAATAACTTTAGTAGCTGTCTTTGCACTTTCTCCCGGCATAGAATCCAGTTAGCTGCTTAAGGATGGGCCAATTATTATTTTTAATGATATGATTTTTAATGAAACACACTATTTTAATGTGTTATAACCTGAACAATAAACTGCAGTAGTGAGGGTGATACCTTAACGTTTATATATGTATCGTTGATTTTTTGGTGCTAAAAGAGTTTTGAGATGATTTTATTAGTGCTGTTCTAGTCATTATAATACAGCAATAATGCTACAATTTGTAATCATCTTTAGTAAAATAAAGATTCAGTATAATGTAAAATATTGACATTAACATATCATTGCGGTCCAAAGAAAAACAAGTATCTCCAAAATGGTAACTTTTCTTTACTTTCAAGAAAACAAAGAAAAATAAATATCGCCAAAAAATTGACATACTTTTTTTTGGGACAGCGAAGATGCGGAATAAACTTCCTTTTGAACTAAAAAGTAGTTGAAAATAAATTTTAAAAAACTACTTAAAGGACACGTGTGAACTCATTTTTAAACACATCTTACAGATCCTTCTAGGGACGAACAGCACAACAGTATGTTATGATATACAGCATCAGACTATTTCTTGTCACTTTCTTTGCTCAGGTATCTGTACCCAACCAACTAAACATTAAATACCAAAATATCATACCGCTCCATCCTTATAGCTGCTGAGTGTCAAGTTCAAGTTTCTTCCAAGTACGTCTAATACAGCCAGACAGAGCTGCATGCAACACATCTCTACACCACATACTGCACAACCCATTAAACACTGTCTGCTTTCCACCACTCTCAAAAACGCAAAAGCGCTACTGAGGATTAATGTAAAGGACAGTCTCTCTAGTCCTCCGCTGTATGAGTGTGCGAGTAGCTGACCTTTGCGCTCAGAGCGTTTCTTGCGCCTCCTCTTGACCCTGGTCCTCATCAGGCAGTAGTAGGCACCCATGCAGGGCGGGCAGTCCAGCAGCAGAGCCATGAGTGACCGGCCCTTATACACTAACACCAGCTTCCTCTACTGCTCCTCTTCCTGACACACTCGCTGGAGGTGTGAACAACCCCACTCTCCCCGAGCGCTTCTAACCAACACACACGTGCTCCACGCGGAGGCATACACGCACGTGGTCCGCTGCTCCCCCTCCCAACCACTCAGGACTCGGTAAACGGTGGAATCAAAAGACAAGCAGAGAGAGCGCAGACTGCTCAGAGCGTTTTCAGGGCTCAGCTCAGAAGGGAGGGACTGGAATGTTCTCTCTTTTTCTATAGACTGCTTGCTGGACGATAGTCAGAGCTAAGTTTGAGAATGTCCAGTCCAAAAAAAAAAAAACATTAAAAACTCCTCTGTAGATTCTCATACCTAGCGTTTTATCGGAGATACATTCAGAGACTTTGACAATGTCCCTTTTAACTTAATTAGAATGGTCAGATTAGTTGGGGTACAACCATATCCACATTGATCATAAAATGGACCAGCATGTAAAATTGGAGCTTTCTGTGCACTATAGTGTTTTCTATCAACAAGTAAAAGAAGCATGAAGCTGTCTTTATCGGTGGATGCACTATAATAGTTCGTAAGAACGCTTGCTTGCACATTCAGAACATATTTCAGATCACTAAGAGCTTGCTACTGATTTTTATTTTTAAGCTTGCACACTAAAATGTTGACAGAAAGATTGTTAAGTATATTCCAATGCATATGTTTGCTTGTTAAAATTGGAGATTGTAACATTTATGCAGTGACAGTATTGAGAATTTACATTATTAAAGGAGAACAGCAGCTTAAAAGGTAGAAATAGTTGCATTAAAGGGGTTGATATCATTATGTGATGTGACTTATTACTTTTTAAATTCCAGCTATATATGCTTAGATATTTCAGCAATTCTTTACATCACTGTTACGATAAGCGCAAACCACACATGCACCTACTAAAGGAGAGTTACGTAGACGTGTGTGCTTTTCATTTCTTGTTCAAATCAACCTGACCACATCAGCTCCTCATGGCTTCAGCAGAACCACACTGCCCTGAAATAGTCTAGCAGTCAACAAATCAGCATACTGTCACTGTAGTAAGAAAATGTTGCCCAAAACTGTAACATCACAGGAAAAGGAAAACGTAACTCCATGATACTATAAAAATTAATAAATAACACTTGAAAGGTTTGCCTTGTCTGACTACATTCTGTCAACCTCCACATCCAAAGACCTCACAGATGTATTTAGTTGAAACAGTTCCTGTCTACTGTGTATGTGTTCCGATGCAGTCTTTAGTGGGTACTGGTAGGCAGGGAGCTCTATGGAGAGTCTCTCTGATGTCCTCTAAGCTCCACTGAGTCCAGTTAAGCTCCAGTAATCTGTAAAGAAATGACAGGCCGATCTGTCCTGCAGCCACAGAGAACACCATCACTACTAAAACCAAAAAGCATACCAAATCCCACAGAGAACACCATGTCTCCTAGAACCATAGAGAACACCACCTCTCATAGAAGACCACCTCTCATAGATCTCAGAGATCATGGTTTATAGGTCTATAGAGAACACCACGTCTCCTAGAACGGTGGCCCTCAAACAGTCCACATTATTTCTCCAACCTAACTCACAATGCATAGGGATTAAAAGGTGGACTGTTCAGGGGGGCTTGAGAACCTTGTTTCCTAGAACCACAGAGAATGCCTTGTCTCCTGTAACCAAAGAGAACATACCATTCCTAGCACCACTGAGAGCAATAATTCTCTTAGAACCATGGAACCATAGAGAATGCCATTTCTCCTAGAAATGCTGAGAGCCGCACAAGAACCCTATAGTGGACCAATATCTCATGCAATCTAGTAATAAACACATTTTAGTCAATATATTATTTTATTTCATTTGGATGTATTGCATTATTTATTACATTACTTTATATAAAGAGTTCAGCTGTTTCTGCTGCTTATTTTGCCAGTCAACACAACAAATTCATTTGATGTTGCCCAGGAGTTGTGTTAACACAAAGTTGACCTTTAACTGAACTAAGTGTCCAGACTTTTCTCCACTGTAAAATGCCTCCCTTACATGAAATATCCATAAGAAGCTGAAGCTTACTAAAGAAAAGCCTCTGCACAGCTGCTGCTGAAGGAGACTCCTATACCATATTCCCTTTGATGAAAGTGTATATCACAGCTCCAAACTGCTTTAACACACACTCATAAACTGAGAGGATACGCTGCTGCCCAGCGCAGCTCACACGAGGCCCTTCCTTCACAGAAGAAATTCACTCTACGCTGAGGCTTCATATTAAGACAGAGAGAGATTCAGGGGAGCAGAATATGAAAAAATGACTCAATATCCTGTAAGGTTCAAAACAAAATCATAAATCATGAGGACCAAATCACAAAAAATGAGACAAAATCATGAACACAACACAGAATTTCAGAACATAAACAAATCAAATAATACATAAGAGATGATTGTAATACATTTGTAATGAATAATAAATAAACGACTGCAATACAGTAAAACTAATCTCAACACTGTCACAATAATAACTGAACATAATACAGATATATATGACCTGTGCCGTGTCACAGTTTTTATATGGTTGCTCGCTATTTTTCATCACATTCTGTGCGCTATGAGAAAAGGTTCAGGTTTTTTATTAACAATGTTCCAAGGTCAGGCAGAAAGAGGCCAAGGCCTATAAAAGCAGCAATAAAATCCAAGTTAAATATATTTCAGAGCCATTCCAAAAGTAATCCTGTATGCTTGGTCAGTTACTGTTGCACTGCTTCAATCCTAGCAATACCTCCAGTCCAAAACAAAACTATGGTGCCATCTTTTGGTCAAAGTAAGTTACTACACCTGATTAAACACTACAGGCCATTTAGAACACACGCACACATGTCCCTGTCTTAATGCTTATGCACCAGAGAAGTAGCCTGAATGTGTTTTGCTTTACTGTATCCATGTATATGTATAATGACAGTAAAGTTGAATTGAATTTAAGAATAAGGCAAGACTGCAGATATGGAAAAAATATGGAGAATGAGAGGAGACAACAAAAAACAAATATTTACTATAGCAAAAAAATTATTATATAAAATATACAGAAAGTAGGCCACTGCCATGTTTTTTTTTTTTTTTTTTTTTACAGGATAACATAACACGATAAGCCCTATGTCTTAATTCATGTATCATTATATTCTTACAACAAACATTTCAGTATGTAGTGTCTGGATCTTGGGTACAGCATCACTTAGGATTGAACACTAAGGTTTTGCAATAATTGAAAATTACAAATTACCATGCGATACAAAAAGACAATTATAAAACAAAAACCTTTTGGTTATAAATAGTGGTGGTCTTGCTTGGTGCGCTGCTCATTCTTTTTTAAAATGTCAAACTGCAGCGATGGCTCTGCACTTCCACTATGTACAGCATCCTGAAAACGATGAGGGCAACATTCCAAACTTCATTTTTTCGACATGGCAGAAAATGCTGGATTGGATATCGTAGGGAAATAATAAAGAATCTGACACAATTCTAAAACAAAACTATCCAAAAATAGCACAAGCTCACACTGTGACATTAGCTGTGTGTTTCTTCCTGTGCTCCAACAGGGTATTTGAGGACTTTAAGCATCACAGCCTACTTTCACACACTCATCTTAAAGTCACAGGGAGCACAGAGTAAAATATTAAAAATATTTTTATGATACTAAAATTGAGTGTTATATTAAACATCCAGAAAAGTTTTGAATGAGGAAAAAAAAAGACAGAAACATGCCTTAAAAAAATGGTCAGACAGACAAATGGACAAATGAATGGACATACGGAACACTGGCATGACTAATCGCACAGACAACAAACAGATGAGCTAGATTAATAGCTCAGTTATGCTTGATGGGTAAGCTTTCGCTTGTCAGCTTTCACCTGAGACCATGTTGAACGCATAG
Organism: Piaractus mesopotamicus; assembly: GCA_023558415.1. Classification (NCBI taxonomy): domain Eukaryota; kingdom Metazoa; phylum Chordata; class Actinopteri; order Characiformes; family Serrasalmidae; genus Piaractus; species Piaractus mesopotamicus. The sequence continues at coordinate 10,569 of JAILXH010237103.1, read as the reverse complement.
CACAAGCTCTGTGGCTGGGTCAAACCTTATCAGCCTTGGTGAGGGTACTGCCTATGCAAGCTTCACCCAAGATCAGGACTCCCCACTTTAAATTGAAATGAGAGAATTTTGACAAAATATATCAGTGGACTTTGAAACTTATTCATAGGGTATACATCTGTGGTTCTTGTCCATAATTAGGATAAATACTCCATTCCACTGCGATTCCCAGAACACACCCCTTTGCACTAAAAGAGGCTAGCACTCCACAGAAGTACTTGATTTCAGGCACATCTAAGAAAAGACTCAATAAATACTTAATGACTAAGCTTGCTTTGTCAGTTACACCGACTACACTGCTGAGACTCTGATGCTGTGTTCAACAGGCATCTTTAATCTCTGCACTGCAGCAAAACCTTCACACATGATTTTTAGACGTGTAGTACACATCGTGACTTTGCTGCTTTATTTTAAGAGCTGCATTTTCTTTTTCAGTCACCAATCTCTTAAGCTGAGTGTGTAACCTACTTAAGTTAGAGCTCTCCAACTCCCCCTAATGGTCAAAGAAGGTGCTGCTTTATTACCTTAAATGCCCTTCATGTGTATGTGGGGCAGATGAGGGGGTGTAGGGAGTACGCTGCTACAGCATGCAGCACATACACCATTGACTCATCAGTAGTGCCCCAGAAAGCAAGCAGAAATGCTGCGCAATGTTTCAAACCTTGTATAATCTGCTTTTATAAACTGAAAAAAGACAGAATAAGAGAATGATGTAGTGGTATGCGCAAAATGTTAAGGAGCTGCTACAAGCAGAATGAAGACAAAGTGCAAAGTCATACCTCCAGCTCCTTCAGTCACATATATGCGTTTGAGTTTGAAGTGGTAAGTTATGGAGAAGATTACAAGTCAGATCATGAACTCATAACCCTAGAAAAGGTAAAACGCAATACACAAACTTTTCATTACTTTTTTTTAATCAATGATATGCTGAACATATAAAAGTGAAAAGCCAAACATTTATTACATTGTTGTAATATCAGCTGACTGTTTTACTGAGAAACATGCTCGCTTTTTAAGACTTAAATCTGAATTTGTGCCAGAAGCAAATATAATCCACAAGTAACACTGCACTGTAATATGCTGCTTTCAACAGGCAAAACTAAATGTGAATTTATTGGTAGAAAAAGTACAGAGAAATTACACTTAAGGGAAAGTACTTTGTGACAATAGTCAAAATATTACTACTTAAAATGATATCATGGGATACTGAATGTCCCTTGCTTTTTCTTTTTTGTCAATATGTACCATTCCATATGTGGAAAACTAGCTGTACAAACAGCCTGCTCTGAATGAACCGGTTCTGTGTCAAGAGAACCAAGTCATTTACATACATCCTCCTATTCAGCCTACAGCTGTTTAGCCCCGCCATCTCATGTTGAAGTTACAAGGAGTGTATCAGTCCCGACTGCTTCTTGAATGAGGCACATAGAGGGCAGCCAATCAGAACACAGATCATTTACGTAACATCAATCTTAAAGGCACAGTAACAAAAACAGGTGTTTAATTCTAAGGGATAAAGAGAAGCCAGAAAATGGTCCGGTGAAAATGATGTGACTGTGTTTGATCCATAAATCCACACAAATGTTATAAGTGGACCTCAGAGGAGAAAATTCAAATACAGGAAAAATGAGAGATATAAAAGTAAAAGTATGGTGGTAAAATATGCTTGTGCAAAAGTCTAAAAGTAATTACACTTAAACATATTCTAGTATATGACAGTTAAAAAATTAAACTATTTTAACAAATAAAAAGTTTTCTTAGTTTGGTGCTGTGCATTGCAAAGTGGTGACTAATCAGTGGTACTAGTCCTCACACAAGGACAAGTTAGCATAGTCATGACCAGTTTCATTTTACACAAATATGGATTTGGTTAAACTTTTTAATAATAGGCCACTGGCTATCCCCAAGACGCTGGTCATTCCTGCCAAACTGGTTTCATTTTCTGCATCTCTGACTCAGCCATTCAAGTAAACTACAGGTAAAATCCTATGCACTGTATGTACCCACTACTATCTGCACTTATATATATATGAGAGAGAGAGAGAGAGAGAGACCTTCCTGGTCACTTACAATCTACTGAAGCTATCATTATTTCATCTAACCAACCAATACAGACTGTGGGCCAGTTCTCCTAAATGACTATCCGCAGTGACTCTCCACTGAATGTCCTTTATGCTTAATTTGGGCCTGAAAAACCTTCCCTGAATGTTTAAACAGGCTTAAGCAAGACTGGACTAACTGTCCTGACCACTGACTGCCTGTGCATTTAATGACTGATTGAATAAGTCATGGAGCGAAAAAATTCAGTTACAGACTGAATGAGTGAGATTTAATTTACTGGACTCTGGAGTGGATGGGGTGAAGATAGAGTGAAAAAGATGGACTGAAATGATAACGAAGATCCACACACCTGGGTCTCCACTAGCCGTTAGCGCCAGAGTTTTTCCTGGATCAGCTGACCTGTCTGAGAGAGAGAGAGAGAGAGAGAGAGAGAGAGAAGGTCAACACAAGCTTAGCCCATTCTGATAGGAACTCAAATGGGCTTCAGAAGAGCCACCTGATCCACCAGACCATCTCTGCTTCAGGATGACGGCCTGCGATGTGGTTAGCAACAACACTATTCCATTTCTGTCTTGAAATGTAAAACAAAAGTCTACCTCTGTGGTGCTATAGCTACAGGGCCACACCAGTCAGCAACTCTCTGATGCATTAAAGCCTCAGAATAAGTTCATGTAGGATTAGAATCTCTCTGTCAGACAGAGTTAGAATTAACAAGCAGACACATAAAGTACTGCTAGCACAAATGTGGTCTGTGAGCTGGGTGCAACAGGCAAATCAGTTCTCCACCAGGATCTGTCTTAAAGCCAGCGTGGCCACTTCTTTGAAAAAAGACACGCTTCAAATCACCCATAAAAGCCAGAGTTCACATTAAAAGCATTTTATTTGAAGAGTAAAAATAACAAGTCCTCTGCCCAAAGCCACAGACCGAGGCGAAGGATTTCAGAAGAGAAGAGGCAAGAAGAGAAGGAGAAGGAAAAGAAAAGAAAGCTGAGAAAGATTGCTGAGTACTAAATTCTCTACTATGCAGTCTTGATATGGAGCCTAAGCTAACATCAATTTAGCCTTCACAGCAGTAAGCAATACGCCTGCAGCCTCTGACTTTTCATTCATCATTTTTATTGCTCAGTGCTAGCCTTTAGGGGGCGCTCTACCTGTTAACAAAAACCAAATGAGAAGGAAG
>JAILXH010237098.1:27677-39554 GCA_023558415.1 Piaractus mesopotamicus | reverse complement strand
GAAAATGAAGTAAATAACAAGCCCAATTTCCTATCCACTGATCCAGCCTTATAATAACAACAACAACAACAACAACAACTCACTAACAACGAAAGTGTGGAAAAACAACTGACAAACTAACCAGTCCCGTGTAACGCATCTGATTTGTCCTGTTCCAAGCTGGGTGCATGCTCCCACTCCTGGTTGCTCAGAGATCCTGTTTCAATGCTTGTATTCTCAAGCACAGCTTTTCCTCGCCCTGCTGTAAATTGTCGACAACTCCACTGCTCCCTCTGCCTTCTGATGCGCTCAAGCAGCCTCCGTAGAGTTGGCTGTCCAGAGTTCACTGAGAAGAAAGGCACTGTGAAAAACTATATGCAAGGATTACATGGAGAAGATTCCAAGATTCCACCAGTAATTATAATAGTGAAAACATATAAAACGCAGTACACAAATTACATTAGTTTTCATACATATACAAAAAAACATACCAAACTGCAGAAAAGTAAAATCTTCATTTCATTGTTCCAAAATCATTTGATCTCTGTACTGAAAAATCATTGATATTTATTGAGAGGTTGATTTTAATCAAGAACGCATGAATGTGTGTGTCCACCGCCTGCAGCAAGATAACCAACTGACACAGCCGTTGAGATAATATTACTGTTTCAGCCAACAGGTGAAAAATGTTTGTATTTTTCAGTTATTCTGCTGTCAAAGAAACAAGCTGCATGAACTGCAGAAACAGTTGGATAAGCCCCAATTGAAGTTTACCCAGCCTCATACAGTGAGGTGGCTGTCAATACCCACTCTCTCAGTGGTGCTTTGAGCACACAGTGGTGCAGCACATGGCTGCCCCCAACACTCAGGACTTTGATAAAGCCAAAGGTCTACGGACAGCTGTCAGACAGTTACCCTTTGTGGCTCTCTGTCACATGATGAAGGCTGTACTTATGCATGTGGTCCTTCTCTAAAAACATTTTCAAAGACAGGATCTGGACTCCATGGTCCACCAATGGTTGAAGGTACCAAAGAGGCCCTGAGATAAATAATAGTCCACCCTGGCCCTGCAGAAGAGGAATTCTTCAGTTCTCTTCATGGTAACAAGTTTAAGTTTTTACTTCAACTTTAACAAAAACAACCTTTAATGACATGGAAGAGCAGGTATTTAGGATCCTTAATAGATGAGACTGACAGATGATTCCCTGCTAACAATATTCTGTTATGGTTCACTGTTTTGGAACCAAAAAAACATTGTGGCAAAACAGTGTTCTGAGAATTTTACTCTCTATGGTGCAGAGAAACTTGAAAACTTACTGTCGCACTTCTTGTGCAATGTAAGAGCAAATGAATGCTAAAGCAAACCATGGTGTTCAGTGACTCATATGCTTCATTTTCCTTTCAACAGGTTTAGGTGACTGGGTTGCAACAATATAGTGGTGTATTCACTGAAATGGAGAAAATCATTAAGATAGCCATGATCATACCAATTGCAACAGAAATACTATCCCCCTCAAAGTGTATAAATCCCCCGTGTGAAACGTTTAAGGGGGTACTCCCCCCATTTTGAAACATGAATTTCAAGCCCTGAGCTATCATGAAAAAAAAAATTTGAGATATCTATCTATTAATATATAAAATACGTCTCCATCAGGCCTGTGGCATGTTTGTGTGGTGTTTGTTCTCTTCAGGGACATCATGGTGCTGTAAGAGTAACTGTCCCTTGAAAAAGTTGTGATACGAAATAACGTGATATGCCCATCTCCAATCTATCCTATTAGGCGTGGTGGTGATACCTGTTGTAGAGGAGCTGGAACTCCTGTGTATTTCAAGCATTGTAGAACATTTGATTTTGTGAAGATTATTTGGCCCTGACTTAGCATCATCAGGAACTGCATCAGAACATGGACACTACGTATAGTGACTGAACACAACCAGTGACATTTTTGTAAACTAATCTAAGCCTACAATACAATAGTTCATAGTTTGTCTAATTCACATTTAAATGTGCATAAAGGTATTTCTGCTTTGTCTATTTTAGTGACCCACTTCACTCCTCTGTCTGTCTGTCTTCGCCTTTTTGTATGAGATATTGTGTTTATCCAAGCACGCTGACCTGCTGACATAATTTTTGTCCATTTTCTCCATTCTTTTATTACATTTCTTTTTGGTGTTGCTGTAATTCGGAAAAGCACTTTTCCATTAAAGTCCCTGTCTACTCATGAATTTCTTCTAACTATTATCTACAGTTTTTGTGAAGTTTTTACTACGAACAGGCAGAGAAAGAATGCTGTTGGGTCTTTTTTGTTGAGCGATTTTTGAAATGACTTTTTCTGGTGTTGTCTTCAGTTCGATTTAAATTGGGCAGGACATAGCCATAAGTACCAAGTAAGGTATGCAATACATATACATCAGCTATTCGTGTTCCTCTCCCTCACATCAAGTGACTGCTTCCCCACCACTCCGAGTTATTTAAGCTGTTCTGAATTTGTTAACCCTCTGCGGGCCAATGAACTCATCCGCACATCAAATGTTGTTTAAATTGAAGGACATTGGGGAAAGTGTTTAAATATCATTATTGTGGACAGCACCAAGAAATCTGTATGCCAATACTGATGATAATTATAATAATAATAACCTTTATGTAGATAGCAGTTTTCATGCTGACGGCAGCTCATAGTGTAGGGTATTAATTTAAAATCGTATAAGACAATGACAAAGATCAAATTAATAAGCTAAATACCAAGAGACACAGAGTTTTAATTAAACACTATGATAAGGAGACACTCTTATAAATCTTTCTTGACTGTCTAATAAAAGGTGAAATTGAGGTCCATGAAATCATCTGCGCATCAAATTTGATGTTTCTATGCATGCTTCTCTATCGTTGCAATAATACAGCACAGAAATACGGTCCAAACATTTCCTGAATATGTAAAGTCAGCCCTTTCGATTCTATCTTATTGCAAGATCGTACATGACACACATCTAGAGTTAAGAGAATATAAAGAGGGTTTGAAATACACGTCATCTGCTTCTCACCGTGTGTAATTGGTGGATTCGTGTGTCCGTCTATATTTCGTGTGAAACTGACCAATGGACACTCAGGAAATCACTAAGGACTAACTTATCACATCAGGAACCCTTCATTCTTCAGTCAACATCGGAAACACGTGAAACGGAGTGCAAAGAGTTTACAGCTGCTGAAGTCGCTGCAGTGGTTTTGGATACTACAAAGATACTAACAAAGATAACGAAGCATTCTTATATGAAACATATGAGTATTATGTTAAACACAAGAGCCTTTAAAGGCAAATTTAAGAAGATTTGTCAAAATTATCAAAACTCCCTTATACCCCAGTGTAACAGTGCTTGTTATGAAGATTTATTACACTGTTGTTCTTACTGTGGCTAGACACTGCTTCTTGTGTTAGCCACCTGCTGCTGGATCCAACTACAAGCTATTACCTTTAATTTATGAGTGCGTGATACATAGTGTTCAACCCTAAATGTAGGAATAAAAAGCTAATGTTAATGTTAAGCTAATGTTAGCTACTAACATCAAGCCTCATAAAAATCTAGCCATCATCAAAAGAAAGCCTGAGTTCTCCAACATTACCTGCAAAATGTGATCTCTACAATAACCAACAGACAGTTAGTACTCCATTTTAACACTTTTTACTCACCATTCAGAGACCTGTTTATCCTAGTCAGATTAAGGCAAATTACAATACGTATATAATAAGTGTGAAAAGAGTAAATGAATTCAACAAATTTTTAAAATATCTTAAATAGTGCCCTTCTGCCTCCTGATCAAATAGAATTTCTTTACGAATTCAGTAGGATCTTTGAATGTAGTGTTAAACTTGAAAACGTCATAACTTGGTTTATGATTGATATTTTAAAAGTCAAAAAATAACGTCTGAAATAGTAAAAAGCAAAAAAAAAAAGCAAAAAATAACACTCAGCACATGAAGGGTTTCTGCATGCTGCCACACAAATCAGTCACTATGGCTAATGCCTTTATTCTTACCTACATGCTGACTGGGAGGGGCAGCAGACTCTTCCCCTTCCTCTGCCTCCTCGCAAGGAGTGGCTTCAGGGTCGAGGGTCACATCCAGGTCCTCATCATTACTTCCAGCAGATGGTGCAGGAAGAGGCTCTGGCACATGCTTAAGTATTAAGTCACCTCTCACCTCTGTAAAACAACAGACCCACAATGCTTTGAGCCACTCAACACTATGGTATCTATGGACAACTAACTTAATAACTCCAGCTCCTCCCATACAGCTTAGCTTGTGCTGTAAAGAAACCAAATCATGATGAGCATTATCATGAAGAGAAATAGAATAGCTAACAGAAATAGTTCTGAAAGTGAGTCAACCATATTCCACACCTTGGTTGTGGAACCTGATGTTGACTACTGGCACAGTTTTGAGAAAGATAAAACCATGCTATGTCTACAGCATTCTCCTGTTAACTTGTATTTACCTGTTTCTTGAAAAAAAAGCAGTAAAACTGCATTGTAGGTGTCATATCAGGGAGAATAGGACGAAAGGAGATACTTACCTCTCTCTCCACTGTACAGGTCCTGGAAGGCTAACTCCAGCTCTCTCTGCTTCTCAGCTCTTAGCTCGTCATGTCTGTAGAGCGGTTGAAAAATCTGTGCTGGTATGCTGTTCACAACCTGTCTCCGCTGCTGCAAATCAGCCTGCTGCAATCTCTCTAACTCACACAGCAACCTGGCATTGTCCTGCCCCGATAAACACAAACAAACACCATACATGTACACACACAAACACATTACCAACATCTGAGCTCATGCTATCTGCTTGTTTTAATTGAAGGACATTGGGGAAAGTGTTTAAATATCATTATTGTGGACAGCACCAAGAAAACTGTATGCCAATACTGATAACCTTTATTTAGATAGCAGTTTTCATGCTGATGGCAGCTCATAGTGTAGGGTATTAATTTAAAATCATATAAGACAATGACAAAGATCAAATTAATAAGCTAAATACCAAAAGACACAGAGTTTTAATTAAACACTATGATAAGGAGACACCTTTATAAATCTTTCTTGACTGTCTAATAAAAGGTGGAATTTGAGTTCCACAGTTTAGAAGTATAATAAATGAAAGAGGCCCCTCCATGTGTCCTGTACTTTACAGAAGGTATTTGCAGAAGGCCAGTTTCTGCAAGTCTAAAATGGGCGATATCCTGAAAGATACAGGAAGCCAGCGCAGTTTTTTCATGACATGCAAAAAAGGCTTTTTTCTGTTTTTGTTAGGATCTGTGCTGCTGCATTTTGTACAAGATGTACAGGATGTATTGTTTTCTTAAGGAGCACAGTAAGAAGAGCATTACAATAAACATCTCTGCTTGTAACAAATACATAAACAAGTTTGTCTGTGTCGCTTTAAAACTACTTTAGTAACTGCAATTACATGCAGGATAAAACAGCTCAGAGTATAAGATTACACTCAGGTTTCGTACTTCAAGTTTGGTATATGAACCAAAAAGCAGAGCTTCTTATAAAGCATTTTCTCTGAATACTAGCACCAAAGATCAGTATTTCAGTTTTTTTCGTGATTTAGCCGTAGAAAACTGAAATATCTGACAAACAGTCTATCAACAGAGCCCTGATTATCAGAAGGAATGTAAATGTATAGCTGTATGCCATCAGCATACCTATGAAAATTGATATGTTTCCTAATGACATCACCAAGAGGTAACATGTAAGAGAAAAAAGAGAAAAGAAAAAGCTCTAGAACTGAACCTTGTGGGAGAAATGTTAATTTTTTTGATGAATGATTTTCAGGTTAAACCAAGATCTGTCTACTCACTAAATATGATTTAAGCCAGTGTAAAACTGTGCCTGAGAGACCTACCAAGTATTCAAGACTGTGGATTGGAATCTATCAAAATAATCTATCAAAAGCAGCACCAAGATCCAATAAGACCAAAATAGACAGACTTTTGTGCACCAGCGCTGAGCCTGAAGTCACTGACAACACAAAACAATGCTGTCTCAGTATATAACTTGTTTGATAATAGATACACATTTAATTTCTTCAAAACAACTTTCCATACAAGTCTTTTTTTAGTAGAGGCTTCACCAAGGCAGTTTTAAAAGCATCTGGAAATGCACCTGTTGACAGATAACAGTTTACAATAGTTATATCATTTTGAACACAATCTTAACCATCTTAGGGAGAGAAGTAGGAACAAGGGTCAAGATCACACTAGAAGAACTTAATTTGTTCATAACAGCTGACGTTTGGGGGGGGAGCACTATTTCTCACCTGAATAACTTTTTCCTTCTGGAGTGCATGGCCTCCTCTAAGCCGTGCCTTTTCAAGTTGCTCCTGCCTATCATGCGCTTCCTCCCTCTCCAACTCTTTCAGTCGCTGAGCCTCCAGCTTTGCTGCCTGCTGAGCATCTGACTGCAGAAGTGATCAACCATGTGGTTAGTTATATTGGCCAGTAATATAAAACATTAGTGTTTAGATTTAGTACTCTGGAATCTGTTTTCTTTGTTATGTGAGCATTACATACATTTGTGATGTGAGGGGTTTGCAGTTAGCTTTAGAGGGACTGTGTGTGCGCGTGTGCATTGCTACGCTATGAGAACAACTGTCCATGCAAGTGCAGTTTCGACAAAACGGCGCTGATCAACATCTGGCCTTTATAATTATACTGATACAACAAAGTGTGCATGCACCTGCTCAGTCTCCATTTCTCTGTCCACTGCTCTCTCTGGAACATGACAGTATGTGATGGAAAAATGTTCTATGTTGGCCATACTGGGTGGTGGAGGAGTCCGAATCCCAATACTCTGACAGAAAGATAAAAATTACAAATTATAGGTAGCCCTAAGGTGCAAAACAGATCTTTCAAGATTTTACTTTTCAAGAGCTAGGTTAACACGAACACTTAATCTTTTCAAATTAGATTCAAGGCACTGTCAAATGTGGTCCTTGGTCAAATACATATTCCATATGTAATGTAATTCATGTTTTGTTTGTTTCTTGTCTTATTTTTTAAACATCGTGCTTCATGCACATATGCATATCCCTGTCGTTGAGAGTTGTTACCATGAGGATCCCTCTACAGGAAACCTGTAGCTCTCTTTGGTTAGTTGCAAGATTCTAGAAGAGACTGTACCTCTATAGGGTTAGGGACAGGTTGAGGAAGGCTGGCGATCTTCATTGCCCTCTTCTTCTCTACAGTTAGAGCTTTCTTTCGAGCTTCAATGTGCCTGTTTAAGAAATTTAACAACTTACAGTAATGCCCTGATTCAACAAGACTCGGGATGTATTTCATCCTCAGGACACAATTCACAGTAAAGGTCAACCAATATTCAGCAGATATATATCATTTTCTAATAAACAGAATCAGCATTTTAACCTGCTTCCTTGCCAACAGAAAGGCCATTCCGCGGTGAATGCACACAATAACACAACCATGACAGACAAAACACTTCTGGGTCGTCTGGTTTACTCACAGCCTTACTGGACTGGTCAAAATAAGTATGATGGTATGATGAGTCGTGTACAGTTAACCAGCACATCGGCAGCCTCAATGTCCCAGCACAGTGCTACTGGACTAGTCAAAGGCAGAACCATGTGTTGAGTAAAATCAATCAAACGATCTTCTCTGTTGTCATTTTGTGTTTATGAGAGACACAAGTAACAAACTGTGTGAGTTTAAGAAGGAAAAAAATAGCTGTGGAGTTGAAGTTGCACAGTGCAGTCGTTTGGGAAAAAAAGCACAACTCGCTCAACATACTTTCATTCACTCACTTTCATGCACAAAGCTTGAGATGATCGCTGGAGTGTAGACTTTAGAGCCTCAGTTGACTGTACTTGTGACTTGCATATTGATTATTTACACTTTGTCTTTAAGAAAACCTGCTGCCACCACCCCCCCAAACAAAAAAAAAAAAAATTAGATATTTTATAACAGCCAGTGATACACTTAAATTTAGCCTAAGTGCTGTAAACTAGTGAAAAAGGTCACAGGCCAATTCATGCACTTTAACGACTGTTTTTTGTTTTTGTTTTTTGGTGATTCGTACAGTTGCATGCTATAAAAACTGGCATTTTAATTGAAAAAGTAAGTAACGTGGCTGCAAATAGCAAGTAAACAGAATAATATTTTGTGTTTTGCATTTTCAAGTTCAATGAAAAACTTTAAGGAAGCTAGGTCTACTAATCTGTTTAAAGTTGTTTTAAGCATACAATGGCCATTTACAATTCATGGGCATGGATTATGGTAATGACATGCAAATTGAAGCACACAAATTGAAGCACATTAATGGGCATGAATTATGGTAATGACAAGCCACATTGAAGCACAATTTACAAACCATTACGTACACACATTCTGCTAACATATGTGACATTTACGTGTTACATCTAAACCCAGAGGAATGTTTTTGGGAAGGACCATTTTACTCATAATCACATTTTTATGAAGATTTCATCAACAAGGCAGCACTTTATAGTTGGTAACAAATTTCTTTAACCAATGCTTTAAGAAAGCAGTTTGAGCTGTTTAAACAGTTTTAACAATTTTCATTAAATTGTGCACTAGTATTGACATTTCATTTACACACGAATTTAGATGCTTTATGAGAAATAAAATGTTTAATTGAGAATTAAAAGTTTAATTCTCAGTTAAAGTCAGACTACCTGATTCACTCAATCCTGAAAGGTTAATTATGGACACATATCAGTGTCAAAATGAAAATTAAAATGTAATATGCAAAATGGCAAAGCAATCCAAAGTCTGAATTTAAATTTTCCACTCATGCATGCAAGTTTGGGCTCAAATTTACATTTGCCATTAGTACTGACATTTCAGTTACACAGAGATTTAGATGCTTTACGAATAGCTGTGTTTAAAGTTAAATGTATTTTCAGAACTGCATATTTATGCCTCATGTGATTATGCAACAATGTTGTCAAAATGATAATTAAAATGTAATTTTGCTCATGCGCATTTGCACTCTGTTTTTGAAATTGCGTTATCAAAGAGAACACCAAGCTAGAAAGACGTCAAAATTTAAATGTAAAAGGGAAACAGCACCTCTTTTCTTTGCAATTGCATATTCTCACCTACTGTGCTCACTCTGTGCCAAAATGCCTTTGAAAATTCAATCGACCAGACTGTCCAGTGTCCAAAATGCTCCCCTAATCACTACCCTGAAAAAACCACAAATAACACACACACACACAGATCTGCATAACACAGATCTAAAGCTCCTTTAGTCCCCAAAAAAAAACCAAAAAACAAAAAACGGAGCCAGAATATTATTTAGTTTAGTTTATAAGTTTTAATTCTGAAGCAATAGCACAGTTCATCTCTGATCACGTGATTACAGTATTACCTTTTCCTCATCGTTTTTGAGAAACTTGACTTTTATTTCTCTTTCATTTTGCGGTTAAATGGCAGGAGTCTGGTACAGGAGTCCTTTTCCCATACTAGTTCAGACTTTTGCTAATAGATATGAATATATACATCTAAATATATAAACACCTATAAAACGTCAAATAGTCTCCCATAATGCTAGACCAAGGCCCATGTTCTCACCAGTCATGCTTGATCCCAAACTTTTGTCTTCTATATTTTTTCAACTCTGCAAGTTTATTTCTGGTTAATTTGGATGAATAAAATCAACCCCTTCTCCATTGTTGTTTGTTTGTTGTGTGATTTTATGGTTAGTTTGTGAAATTGTAAAATGAAGCTATTTCTTGATTTTTCCACTGACAATGTCATAATCAAAAAGGAGAGTCTACTTATTTTTCAATATTGTTTTTTAAATGAAAATCAAAAGAGCAGAAGGTACATGGACCAAAGGTAAATGGAAATATTGAATATGAATTTTCATTTTGAGCCTAAACTTCCATGAGTGGAAAACTGCCATTTTGCATATTATATTATTGTATATGATATGCTTCCATACTTGAAGAGCTCAATTAATTAAATGAAGGTCAATTAAAAGAAAATAGTAGTAGTTTCATTTCACTCTCTCTTTTTACACATCCAGAAGCAAAATGTGCATTACTTTGCAGAACTACTGAATGTGTAAGAGGTTTAAATTATTGTTACATTATTTATTTGTTTATTGTGACATTATTTATTGTTATCATGATAAATTATGCCACAATACCGCACAATATGCTTTTCTGAACATATCGTGGATATCATCAGTAATTCTTGAACACTGACCATCTGCATATGTTATTACAAAGACATAATTACTCCTGTTTAACTGGATTTAGTGGAGCACAGTATGTTAAATACTGAAATGGCCATAAAAAATTATATATATATGTATAGTCATAAAAAAAATTATATATATGTATAGTCACATCGTCCAACCCTACATCTGCTGATTTTTGAGTAGTTCAGTGTGCATATGAGTGTTGTGTCTCGTCTGACCGACTACGCTGGTCTTCTTCACTCTGTCTTTGGGAGGCGAGGACTCTGAGCGCCTGTTGATGCCTCCCTGCTGCTCGCTCCTTGTTCTCTTTCCTTTTTCGAGCCAAAGCAACCCAATCTGGCTCCTACAAAGACACAGACACTTACTTTCAAGATTATTATTCCGAGTAACTTCACTATCAGTTTGCTCAAATGTTACAACCGATGCAAGCCAACGATCGCCCTCTTTTCACTCACGTTCTGTTTAGCATTACGGTAGCCCTGGCCCACAGCCCGGAGGCTGTCGCCGTGAAGTTTCTCCAGAGTTTCTATCTTCTCTTTCCGCTGCTGTTGCCACTCATCCCGCAGCGTTGCAGCGACATTCTGCAGCTCTTTCTCCTTCCTCTCCCGCACTTCATGGCGGATCTGCAGCGCAATGTACCGCTCCTGTTCCCTCACCTAAATTATAGTAAAATAAAATAACACGATCCACAATACACAGTCAACGCCATTTAAACAAACTATTATTTAGTTCAGCTAGCTCGGTAAACTCACTTGCTGTACTCTCAGTTTCCTCCTCCTGTCTAGCTCTTCTCGCACAAATTGTGCTTCTTCGTTCGGGCTCAGTCGTACACGGCTCACTTTTGTCGTTTTTCTTTTCATACCTGGAATTATAATCCTTTTAGCTTAACCCAGCGATCTGACTCAAGAGTTGTCTTGGCTCGATGATTAGTTACCTAACTAGCGTAAAAACAAAATTAGTTAGCGTTACAATTGATTTAATCGTAGTTTATTTAAAGGCAGGTAGTATTAGCGCAGGCACAATTGGCTAAGTGTTAAGGTTGTGTTTGCTGAAATCCATGTCAACGCGTCTCCCCTTCCGCTTTGAATAGACCGCCGAGTGTTGTTTACGCCAAAGATGGCGGCTAGTGACGCAGATCAGGAAGCGACCGTAGATATAAATACATACGTCGGCGCGTCCGCCATGTTGGAACGGTCAAGATCCGCTTGTAAACAAAGACACGTGCACTGAGATGTATGGGTTCTCATGATTAAATCGGCCATAACATCCTTATTAGTCAACCGATTTTCACCAAAATTGACGAAAGGCACTGTCCTGTAATGACACCAGCAATTCAAGGTAAACCGCTGTTTTTACTAGTAAAAATTCAAATAATTTGAGAGATCTGCAGTGCAGTTTCTACTAGTAAAAACTATGATTCCAGATTTCTATTACGCAATTTTTGCTAGTCATAATATCAAGTATACATATTTATAAAGCTATTTTAACTAGTCATTTGCCAGGAAGACATATCCATAATGTAAGTTTGACTATTCATATGTTTCCATTGATTTACATGGAATTTCATTCTGTCTTGTTTACATTTCCACTAGCAAAAATACAACTACAGCTATCTACAATTACATTTGTGCTAGTAGAAATTCTAATTACCGATATCTACACTT
>JAILXH010237051.1:198-11273 GCA_023558415.1 Piaractus mesopotamicus | reverse complement strand
TCTCTCTCTCTCTCTCTCTCTCTCTCACACACACACACACACACAATTTAATGTCATAAGTCCGTTTACTGTGATGTCTATAAGAAATTATCATTCTGGTCTTTGCTGCACTGGACACAGGTTTCATGGACAGGAGTCACCACAGCATATCAGAAATGCATTGTTTTATCCCTCACTGTGCTGATAATCCACATCATCTGTTCTGTACTCCCTCTGGTGAATGGTGACTATAGGTGGCATTGTGACAAACCATTTTCTTCTTCTTTGTCTTATTCTCTTCCTGTGATCTGTTTATAAGCTGTGATAGCAGGTGTCTATATTTCAGCATCATCCAGCTGTTTTTTTCTGCTTGAGCTGGAGATTTTGCATCTCTGTGTCTGAAGTGTCGGAAATCTAATATTGAAATTTTAGTGTGACCGAGAAATCCTGCAGCTTGTTTCTTTCTGGCATTTCCTTCTCAGTCTATGAGTAGTTATTCCTCACAGTGTTGATTCCATCACTCAGAGGAACTCCCAATGTATTGCATAGTATTTTATCTGGCAGAGACCCCAGAAGGTATTCTAAGATTTATTTTAAGATTTATGAAATGATAAATAATTTACTGTATTTATTAAACTGCATCTGTTTACAGTAAACACTTGATAAGTTATGTGCCTCGTGATTTGATCACTGTTGAAATAGAAGACATTCTGGATGTCAAGTTTGTTATTGCAAATGGTATATACAGTCATCTGCAAAAGTTTGGGGGACCCTGGTCAAATGACGTTTTGCACATTTGCTAAGTGAAAATCAGTAAACACATCCTCTACAGAGAACACACTTTAATGCACGTTTTAATGCATTATTACTGCTCATTTGATGAATTTAACATATTGTGGCAGAAATGGAGTGCGACGATGAGAAAATGCAGCTGCAAATGGCCGATAGTTTTTCCTTTTTTTAATATGTCAGAGTCAGACCATTAAAACGATGAAAATGAGATTAGTCAAAACTTTGCTTTTCCATATTAACTTTGACAGCCATTATATACATGTACCACCCTTCATTTATTTAATTTCTTTAACCACTTAACAGTCCACGTTTATTTCATACAAAGGCTTATTATTCAGTACCTGCAGGAACTTCAGTGCAAACTAATGGAGCTATTCTTAGGCTATAGAAGTGTGTAATAAAACTTTTTACAGGGGAAAAAAGTAAATATGACTTTTCTGAGAAATCTGCAAGGATATTTTTCCACACCTCCACAGTTCAGTCTCAGAAGTTGGTTGCATTTTTTGCGTCCCATGATCTCCATGAAGTATTCTCAAACACATTCAGTGATGTTGAGGTCTGGACTCAGGGGTGGTCAGAAAATTGAACACCAGCAGCTTCTCCTCTTTTATCGGTTTCCTTTTCTTAGTAACAGATTAGTAACAGTTACACATCTTTTCAGACTCATAGTGTTGAGTTGTCTTCTCACAGTGGAAGGATTTTTTTCAGATCTGAAGTAAGAGTGGAGCTTGATCTTCTCCTCTCTCTCAAAGATGAAAGCTTTAATACTGTTTATCTGATGGGGACAGTTTTGGTGGTCTACCAGGTCTTGCTGTTTTGACTATAAGGGTGGGCTCTGACTGGGCACAGTACTCTGTATATGAATTTGAATTGTTTGAATAAAATGCCAGAGGTGACCTTATTTTCAGTCTTTGTGCACACTCTATTCATGGTGCTCTCACATTCTGGTCTAACGTGCAAATGAGGAGTTTCAGCTGAATGGTGGCTGAACACACATCAAAGAGGACATAATTAGTCATTAAAAAAGGAGTCAAAATGCACTATCATGTCTGTTGCGACCTCTGTTTCATTGGGGCACAACTAGCATATGAATCCTTTTAATCAAGTAATTGCATAAAAAATTGCATATCAGATATGCAGCCTATTGTTGTTACTGTAATCTGCTGTTGAAAAAAACTTGGAAAATGTTTGAAATCATTTGGGTTTAATTACATAGCAAAAAAAAAAAAAAATTATAAGCATATTTTATAAGCATATCCTGCAGTACTGATAGTAACAAATTTCATTTGCATTCTGCATCTGTCTTTTTCCTGTTTGTTTTGATGTCAAGAAATGACGAAAAAGTGGCAAAACAATTGGAATTACTTTTTTACCAATTGAAAATTTAGAATTCACACTTTCGAGGGAATTTCTCTGCTCGTCTTGAAGAGACAAGAATGAGAAATAATTAACATCAGCTGTACTAAAGCAGATTTTTCATCATGTTGATGAGCGCATTGTTGCAGACCCATTTGTTCCCCCCACCTGAATCACAAAAGATGAGAGTAAAGAGCAAAGGAATCACATTGTCAATAGCAGGTACACATTTGAAATACACAAGAGGCGTTTGGATAACAGCCCAAGCATGGGTGTTGTGGAAAATGACCGGTGCAAATACGCCCTCTGTGTCTCCTTTCACAGTTCTGTCTCTGTCTCACTCTCTGTTATTACCAGGCCAGGCAGTGTCCTCCTTTCCAATCTCCTGTACTTTGAACTAGTGAACTGAAAGAGCCTTAATAAAAAAAGCTCAACAGAGAACAAGTCTGCGTTGGTTTATGATTATGATGTGGCTTTTCTTTGACACGAACATGTGAGTATCTGTCACCCAGAAGGACCTGGTGCTCAAACAAACTTGAAAAAAAAAAACAAAAGGAACAAAAACTCTCATTAGGGCAAACAGGGCTACATAAATATGATTTGCACTGAGTCTGTGATATCAGATAAAAGTTTATTGACTTTCAGGATCAGAACATAGTCCTCTCTGTTTGCACATTAAGTGGCACATTTGCTAAAGCTGTTAGCAGGTTACAGTAAAACAGCCAGCTTGGGAAAGTCCAAGCGTTATATCAGCATGGTTCATGAAATATTCAACTCACTGTTGTTGGTGGTGCATCCGGTGGGCTTACTTTGTGTTGCTTTGTGTAGTAATAGGTTTATGAAGGAGTATGCAGACTTTATTCAGCTACTTTATTCAGCTACTTTAAAGCACCAGGAATCCTAGCTCTGTGTTTTATAAGTATGTTAGTTTTGCTTATGTGTGCACATAATATACATGTACAAAATATGTCATGTGAACAACTTTCAAGCGTCCACTAAATGGCAATCATCTTCTTTCAATGTAAACGGAGCAGTTATCTGTTGTCTGTCTATCATCTATCTGTCTGTTTGTTTGTTCATTCGCCTGTCCATTCATTCAGCCACTCATGCCAGTAATCCCTGGACGCACATCCAGCACTAAAGTGAATAAGAAGCTTACCCTCTTTAACGCATCGCCATATAAAGACTGGATATGTTTAGTGATCTGTGAAAACAACAGAGTAGTCTACAACCATTTCGCTCATTTCCCACCACTCACACTGTCGTGTTTACATCTGTATGAGTGGTGTAGAAGGCTGGGAGTCTTGGGATGTCAATCACAAATGCTTATAGTAATATTAGACCACACCCCTACAGTTCTCAGATAAGACTGATAAGCCTTTTTTAACCTGTGTTTTATTATATTTCTGTCTTTTTTTTTTATTATTTAAACTTTGTTGAATATTTAAGGTCACATTTTTACACTGTTAGAAATAAACATTCTGTGCAGGTACATTTTTCATTCATCACGTTACAAACAAGGTAAATGTTCCCTCAAAGGTACAACAGAAGTTTGAAGGTCCAGTTGTGAACCTTAAATAAGTTTATAATATGTATGTAATATGTATAAAATAATATGTATAAAATAATAATATGTATTTGTACCTTTTCATAACCTAATGTTTTAATAGCTTGGAGATGAGACGGGGTGTGCAGAGTCAGTACAACTTAGAACATGTAATTTCAGTGGATTATGGTACAATTATGTTCCCTGACTAAAGGGAACATATCTTTGAGGGTACCACTACAGTTACAAGAGGGGTACCGCCCCAGTAACAGTTTCATACCTTTTTTTGTGAGAGTGTAGTGTTATTCAAACATTTTAATAGGGTGATGGGGTAATTGAGGTCCTCTTTTTTGGACCTAAAAAGAAAGGCGTCAGGCTGGGGTTTCTAAATTGCCTCAAATGTCTGAAATTTGGCTTTGCTTTCATTTTGACACTTTCCACAGCTTCTTGCCACCACTGTGCTCTTTTTGGAAAGCCAAAATATAGTCACCCTAATTTTATTATTTTACATACTGTGTTCCCTGGGACTTAAAGGTATTCGACTGCACACACACAGCTTGTACAGTCTCCACTGAAAAGCACTGGCAATAGAATGTGACACAGGAGCTTAAGATGACCGTGCCCAATGCCAGGTGTTGGCTAAAGGGGTCTAATGCTCCCCCAGTACTGGGCTATGGAGCTGTGGAACTGAATTAACTGGAGTGATGGAGCTTCATCCAATACCATTGGGATGAGTTGGAGTGGCGTTTGTGAGCCAGAACTAATCATCCAACAGCAGCACCTGACCACACTAATGCTCTTGTGTCTGAATGCAGTCAAATTCTCACAACAATGTTCCAACCTCTAGTATAAAGCCTTCCCAGAAGAGTAGAGGCTGTTACTGCAGCAAAAAAGGAACAACCATCCTGTTAATAACCTTGATTTATGTAAAAGAAAAATATGAGCAGGTGGCTACAAACTTCTGTATTTTAGAAGACCTCAGTAGTGCTGGACCTTATGGACAGCTGATGTAATAGTTCCTCTACCTGTGAACAGATGAGTCACCGATATAGTGATACAATGTCAAGTTTGCTAAGTACAGCTGCAGTATGTTCCTTGTTAAGCCATGCCATTGTTGATGTCCCTCATGTACAAGAAACTTGTGATGAGGATGGGGCCTCTTATTCCTCGCTGAATTCACATGCTACACCGCTGCAGTGCCCCAAAAGCCTTTTTAAAGCCTGAAAGTTCTAAAGCTTTGAACAAAAAAGAGCTCTGCTCATTCACTGCTTCAGTGCAGAAATCCAGCACAGTTAAAGTACTTTGTCTTTGACTGCAGACACTGACAAGGTCAGTGTGAGTGCTTTAGAAGAAGAAAAAAAGTCTTCACCCCAACAGTGAATGCACGGTTAGCACCTTTTCTACTAGCCAGAAACAGACACCCCACTGTACACAATCAAAACCAATCAAATCATCAGTAGACTCGCCCCTAAGGTTTTCAACAACTGTACTTTCAACTCGACTTTGACGCTGTGAGCTACAATGTATTAAAAATAAGCCAAACTCGTAAGAGGTACCACATAGAAGTCTGCGATTAAAGCAGTCTCCATGCAATCCATATTTTGAGCTCTTTTATGGTGAAGATGTTCTTCTTGGACATGAACTGACGTGAACTGATTTCGTTGATTTCATCCCATCCCATCATAATCTGCTTCTTCTTGTTTATACACGGAAAGGCCTCATACCTCATTTTTGTCGGGATCTGAGACAGCTAATGGTGTCCCATTTCTGTTTTTGTGTCTCAGTGTTCTTGGTTTACTCTCATTGTATGCATTGCAGATTGCAATTCCATTGTCACATGCTGTTGCCATATGCCAACAAAATGCAAAGTAGTGCCCCTCCCCCTATTTTTTTCCAATTTAAAAAAGTATTTCAAGAAATGGTGTCATTTTCATAATTCATTCAGTGAAGTGCTAAATACTGATGTTCCAGTTAAACCTTAGAAACTGTAAGTAAGCACAGGCACCTCACAGTAGCTATCATGGCTTTACAGTATGCCACAGCGTTGTAGATGGAATACCTGTTAATCAGATACCCGCTCTGCAATTTTACCAATTTCCTACTATTCCGCTTCATTTGCATAAAGAAGAGTTTGGATGTGCAAAAGCGTTTTAAGGTGAAAGGTGAACCTATAAATATATACCTTTTTTCATCCATGCCAGTCTGCTGAACATAGAACAGAACATTGTCATTGAAAAGATTGCCTCTTGCAAATGAGTATGTACCATAGCAGTTACCCAGAAGAAAGCTGGAGGAATTTGCCTGTGAGTAGATTTGAGAGAACCGGTGCAACACTTTAGTCATTCACACTTACTGACATGAGGAAATTATACAGCTTTTATCGCCCATGAAGGTTGTTTACAGTCTTAAAATAAATGTGCTGGAAAGGATTCTTTGAAGGTGTGGCAAAAAAGAATCACGTTTGGTTCCCTGAAGGGCCTTTCAGTGGATGGTACTTTAAAGAGACACTTTTGTAAATGAGTTTTGCAAGTGTGAAGAAACTTTCGAGTTTAAAGAACCTCCACATAATGTACAGGTTTTATTCCAGGGAACACCTCAAGGACTCTGCCTAGAAGTGGACATATTGTGTTATTTTTAACTGTAAATGGGTGGCACAGTATACTCTCTACAAATGCTTTATATTATCTGATGTAGCACTGACTCTTGGTAAAACCAGTTATTGAAAGTAAATGTCAGATTCTAAAGATGAAAATATTATGCAAATGCACATAAAAGTCTGTACTGTGTATACATATCTGTGACCATTTCTCTAAGCACTGTCTGTAGGTGTTTTTAGTGAATGCTCGTAATGGTGATCTGAATTGCTATCTAGATGTAAAAGGCCACATTGCTCCAGCCTCCTCCTCACTGCTCTCGAAAAGCATTTGTAGTTTTTCAGTACTCATCTTGAAGAAAGTCTAAAATGTGGTGAAGTCTTTCAGAATTTGCGCTGAACCTGCCAGCACTAATGCCAAGTCCGCAGTCACATTTTGAAACATGATCTGGGAGCCCCTTTAAAGCTACATCCCTGATTTGATTGGATCTGGTGGATGGTGTATTTTCTCCTCTAAAAGTACTGAAAAAATGGCTGATGAACCTCAGTCTGCATACACTGATCATACGCTGATGACTGCAGATGGAGTATAAATCAGTCCTGGGATTTTACAGGCATATACGACACGTTACACACATCTGGCATATTGCCAGAAACCTCCGCTTCTCTAGTTTCAGGTGGAAATGGAAGCTTGTTGATATATGTTAAGAGGTTGTAAAGTCCTGATTGTGTTGCAGATGCTCGTCCTTAACAGGGTAAGGGTGTTTTCTAGAACTACACATCCAAGCTAAGAACCCCTTAAGACACTTTATTTTTAAGGGTGTAGGGCTCCCAGAGCTTTCCTGAAAAACCTGCAAGCAATTCTCTGCTACCTTGATGATATTATCATCATTATATAGAATGGAAGGGCTTGAGGGCAATGCTCTATCATATGAGTTCAGAGTTAATACTCAGCAAATAGAAATGTTAGCCTAGATAGACTAAATCGCACTTCCAGGGCTGCACAATCTCTGCAGTTGGATTACTGCCAGATGACACTTCGAATGCTAGACAGCGCCTGCCAGTGCCACAGGCCTGGAATCCTTTTTTGGCCTGAGCACATGATACAAGTATGTTTGTTCCAAGCTAAGCCACAGTGGTCATCCCTGAAAGCACTACTGCAGAGAAAAATCAGTACAACAGACTGCTCCAGCTCACTTTTGTCCAAGTCAAAAATCTGATTGTGAATAGCCTGTTATTGAATAGCTCTTTTTGACCTTGCACTACTTACAGTTCTTCCTGTAGACCACAGAATACTATCCACAGTTCATTCTATAGGCTATAGGGGTAGGTCTAGCTCAAGTCATTGACAGGGATTCTTTTGCTTTTCATTTGCACGGATTGTGTTAAAAGTGCCTTGCTGTACAAAAGAAAGCACTTTTGGACGTGATTGGGGCTCTGAAAAATGGCACGCATGACTGTGGGGGCAGAAAATGTGTACTGAGCACAAACCAAAGCACCAAAGTCATATTTTTAATTGCTGCATAGGTGTTGATAAAGCGTGTTGTGTAGGCGAAGGCATGGGTGGATAAACTTTAAGAATAAGAGCAATGGGATTTTTAAGCATCTAAACTCTGTCATCCTGTTCCACTGTCCTCCCCATTTCTTCATAAAGAAAAGCTTCTCACTCTTGTCTAGCAGGCATACTGGCCCAAAAGAAGGTGTCAAAACCGGGATGTGAAGCCCTAATTCCAAATTCATCACTAGCATCACAAATTCTTCACAACTGTGTCTTTTCTATCATTCATGATTCCCCCTTGACTCCAGTATCTCTTCTGTAGGCAGGCTGGGGGGAAGGTTGTTGTGGATTTTGTGTAACCACTGTAACGTCAGTCTTGGGAGGGGCCGAGCCACACTTGCCAGAAAGCTAAGGAGAAGCCCACAGACCAAACAAGGGTGCAAACATAAAAACAGAACCCAAAACTAAGCTGAAAATAAGGCTACTCACAACCAAAGTTCTGTTCTCCTTCTCTCCTGCCAGAATTCTTTCTCCAAAGTTTTCTTTCTTCATGGCTTGGAGAGCCTGATTTTTTTAAGTAATGCACATAGTTTGGGGCTCTAGTGGCAGTGCTGCCTCTAACTGCCTCACCTTTCAAACTAGGTAGTTCAATACAGTATAATATTGCAGTGTTTTCAGTTTAAAAATAGTATTGAGGCATGGAGATGGATATTGTATTATTTAACCTGTTGCTGCATTCATTTCCAAATATAAATAAATGTTTTTATTATTATTCTTTTTTTTTTATATTGAAATGGCATAATTAATAGAAATATAAAAACATTTTTTGCAAAAAACATACCACTGGGGGGTACTTCGTATTCTGTTGCCATATGGCAACAGCATATGACAGTGGAACTGCAATCTGAAAACCAATACACTGCCATAGGGCATAGTTACATGGCCATTTTTCAAAAAAGTTAATTTTTTAAAACATAGACAGGTATGAAAATATTTATAATGATTACAGAATAAACTTAGTGTGTAAAAATGTTGTGGAAATGACAGTGAGAGTGTATTCATCTAGTCCTACTACATGCATTGCAGATTACAGTTCCATTGTCACATACAGTTGCCATATGGCAACAATTTCATCTTATCATTTTATATAAAAGTCACTGGATTTCCATGCTGGTTTTATTTATTACATTTAGAAAATTGTAACATCCCACAGATTGTGTTTTCGTTTCAGGGAGCTTCAGAAGATAAGCGTCACCGTGTGAAATGTGTGTGCGGTGAAAGACTGCAACAGCAAAGCAAATGATCAAAAAAGATTGTAGCATTTTACACATAAAGCCTTCACTTTTTTACAAAGAAAAAGAAAAAATGAATGTTTATGTAGTAGTTAGACACAAACTTGTTATCATATGGCAACACTATTCAGCAAAGCGTCACTGAATATTTTAATATGTACTGATAAATTACTAATTTGCATTTCTTTCTAAGTCTACAAGATGGTGATGTTTTTTCCGGTGAGAGCGACACTTCTGTCAGTGGAATCATTGTTGGGTAATGTTGGGTAATGTAGGTAACTGTTGGATAGCGTAGTAGATGATATGCTCACCTTGCAAATGGGTTTTGGTACCCTGTTCAGGCAGACATCAGAAACACTTCTATAATATGTCACTAAGAGCCTCTAGGCGAGACTTAAAAGTGCTCCGGCTAAAAGCACATGTAAGAAGAAAGCCTGTTCTGAATGTTGCTTGTCCATTTATGAATAAAAGCATCTGCTAAATATGTAAATGTCAGGACAAAATATTTTTACACATTGATTCATCTACTTCACTACTCTATTTTGCTTCAATCAAAAAGATTCAAATAAGATAACAAAACAGTTTTCTTTTAGAGGAATACTTTGCTGTCCAAAGAAAAAAACTGCGATATATCACACTGCTATCAATACAAGCATATCATCAAAACAGAATCGTATCATGGCTCAAGTTTTGCTATAATATCGTATCATTGGGCCGAAAGCGATTCACACCCCTTATTTAAACGTTCACCAAACACTGACCACTGGTGTATCAATACTTTGGTGGACGACTTTAGCAAGTGGCCTGAAGCTTCTTTTCTTTACACAGGCACTGTAATCCATATTCCCGCCCCTGTCTACAGCAGAGAATTAAACCAGCGTGAACCGCTTTCAAATAAAGGACGTCAGCTTATTGCAAATCATTTAAGATAGTCTGTCCACTGCTCTTCTCCAAAGTTAAGTTGAGAGATTTAACAGTGTACAAACAAACAGCCTTCAAATTGCAGACATACAAGACAGGCCAGGGAAGCATTTGTCTTGAAAGTCTTGACAGATCTGCTCCACATAGGCTTTTTGTCCATCAAAACTGCCTCAACTTCTAAAATAGGTGGAAAGGTAAAAAAGTCCCCATCAAAAAAGAACTGCATAATTAATAAAGATAAGCAAACATATATAAAACCAAAATAGGTTTTAAAGAAAACCACTCCTGAAATATACTACTTAGCTGATGGACAGCTGTCAAATAAGAGAACTTTGCCTCAGGGCAACCCTGACAGCATGACAGAAACCATCTCAGAACCATTCCAGCTTATCTGAGTGAATGCTATCGAGTGAGAGGTGAGCTACAGGAATAGTTGTGTGTAAAGTTTGGGAAACACTGACCAAATTACCTTTTTTTTTTTACAAATGCTAATTTACAGCACAGATTTTATTAATTTAAAAAAAAATGTTATTATGGTATGTCAGAAGTCTGAACACCCTTGCAGTTGTAAAGTCTCAAAACTTAACTCATTAGGCCTTAAGCGAGAAGAATTTTCATTAGGAATTGTCAGCTAATTACAATTCCATAGCATAATAAACTATTCAAAGCTTGTGCTAACACTCAACAACCATGTGTTCCTCTAAGCAGCTGCCTGATGATCTGAAAACAAAGGAAATTGATGCCTACAATTTCCACTGTCCACAATGTCACTAAGAAATGGCCCTATTGAAGTCGAGACAGGATCTGGAAGACGGAAAAAACTCTGACACAATTGCTCACATGCTGGCCAGAAATGCAAACCCCCACATGACAGCGAAGGACTTGCAGGAAGGTTCAGCTGACACAGGAGTGGTCATTCTGCTGTGCAGCACTGCTTCCACAAACATGACTGCATGAAGGAAACCTTCCCTGCAACCTCATCACAAAAGTACCTTCTAAATTTTCCAAAACCTGATACACCAGAGGCATTCTGGAAACAAGTAGTGTGGACTGATGAAGTAATAATGAAACAATCAACAAAGGTATGTTTGGGGGGGG
>JAILXH010237019.1:7211-17555 GCA_023558415.1 Piaractus mesopotamicus | reverse complement strand
TATATATATATATATATATATATATATACACATAGGCACACAAGAATGTTTTTTTTTTGTTTAGTTATTAATAAACTCTGTGTTTATAACGATAGAAATATGAGGTGAAATATCAGGTGAAACATAATTTTCTCTTTTAAATGGTATGGTATGGTGGATCAGGGACATAATATGATCAGGGACAACAAGGTAAAAAATGTCAGTTTTGCCTTCAGGTTGAATTCAGATAGATTTATATGGTCACTGCCATCTTGACGCTTGAATTTTGTATACACTTTTCTCCTTTTTATGTCATGGATAACAGTGTGTCATACAGCGTCAGAAGCTACATAAGCAAATTTGTAGATTATTTAACAACTCAACACATTTGAAGCAAGAATGCAGTGACTTAGCCATGTAGGTTACATGATACTGACTGGTGTACATAAACTTCCATTCTATAACTACATTAGACTCCTTGAGATTACTCAACAATTCAACGTGGTTTGATGATTTAGACATGTAGTTTGCACAGTGCTAACTAGTGACTGTAAGCTCCCATTACAAAGTGATTAACTAAAGACACCAAACATGTCTTGGCTGATCAACTAGATTTGGGTTAAGGAAACATTTGTGTACATTTGATCATCAAACTATCGCTTTAATTCTATGCAACATAAACCATGTGCATCCCAATTCCTTTCTTAGGGCAGTACTGAGCAGGACGCTGTGAGTGAAAAGTGTGAGACTTTACATGAAGACACAACTGATTCCACAGTCATTTCAAAGCAAGAAGTGGAGGAGGACACTGCAAAAGTCATAGAGGATGTAGAGGAAATAGAGGAGAATGAGTTAGAGGCGCTTACGCAGGACGCAGCTGATGAAATGCAGACAGCTGACTCTGAGAAACCAGAGAGAGAGTTTGCAAACAATGATTTAGGTTTGGTAAGCGTCCAGATGCTCATAGAAGATGGATAATTAAAGCCTTGGGGGTTTAGTCCCAGAGAACAACTGATTGCGCTTAAATATTTAGAGGATGAGTTCTCTGACTTCAAAGTTAATTGAAAATACACTGTAAATCATTTTGATTCTCCTTCTTAATGTGAAACCATCAGACCAACTGGGGCTGCACAGTATGAACAAAGTGGCTTATTTATACTGAGATATACTGATTTGTCTTGCAATTTATTTAATTATATGAATTAAAATATGGTTAAACCATACTGGATAACCATTAACGTGACATGGTTAAAGACTGGCCAGCATTATTTTTACCAAAATGATTTACACTTGTGAAATGACTTGATTCATCAAAGCACCCACAGAATCTCATCTGGAACATGTGACAATTGGTCAGGATGCTCACAGTAAACATTTAGTAAATCTTTAAGGGGCATTTATGTCAGCCATTAACTACATTCTCTTTCTGAGTTAAATAGGTATAAGATACTCTGCTTGCGTAAGGAAGGCAAGAGTCAAAGCAAACTGTAGTTTCCAAAACTAGAATTAAGAAATTTACTAAAATTTACGGAGAAAATCTCCTAACAACCGTGCAAGACCACCGAAACTGTCACCAACAGATAAACAGTACTCAAAGCTTTCATCTTTGAGCGAGACGAGAAAATGAAGCTCCACTGTTGCTTCAGATTTGAAAAAAGTTCACAGGATTTCTCAGAACAGTGGTCTGGACACCCAGAGTTCAGATCTCAACATCACTGAATGTGTTTGCGATAATTTGCATCTTGCGAAGCAGAAAATGCCACCAACTTCTAATACTGGACTTAAAAGGTGTGAAAAAATATACCTGCAAACTTCTTTGAAAAACTAAAAGCAAAATGACTGTCTTGCCTGAAAATTAAATAAATGATAGGTGTTCTCTGAATATGTATGTATTGCCTATATCATGAAAACAAATAATTTATTGTGCAGCCCAACATTAACCCTTTCTAAAGAAGAATACAGTGTTTATGGAAGCTAGAGGCTTTGCCCCCAAACCTGAGTTATCCAGACACCAATCTGAGCACAGTGTGAGTGCAGTGACCCCACTAAAGTGTACACTGAATACCTTCCTTGATCTTCCCACAGTGTTCAGTAAGGTCATGATCTCTATGGTCATCTCACCTGTGAAATGTGGTTTAGCACACACTGTTTTTGCATGACAAGAGAGTGTGTGTTCTCACCTGCTCTTTGTCTCTGAGTGCTGTTCTGCCCACTGTTTCACCCTCTTTCCCTCATTCTCTCCCTGAGTGATTCGCCTGCCCCTGCTGTAAGTGATGTAATCGTGCCTTATTTTCAGTTCTGTTCACTCTCCACTGACAGATGGAGGATGAAGATGTGGGAAGAAAGAGCAAGCAGCAGAACGGAGGAGTGTATGAGGACAGCAAGCACAAGAAGGTGGAGAGAACCCAGAGGTGTGAGAAATAAGAATAATAATTCACGCACCACACAGTTAACGCTGACCAGAGTTTGGGAGTGTGCTCAGCAGGTTTAATGTGGACCGCCATACCATTAATTAAAACTTAAGCCATGCACAGGGAACAGTTTAAATGTAAGTCCTACAGTTAAGGTACAGAGAAAAGAAAGCATGACTTTTCACTGTACATCTTAATATGAGTGATTTGACCCCTTAAACTGCAGACGTAAGTGCTGTTTGAACTGGATTAGATGTACTAGAGGATTCTGTGATGTAATCTGTAAGGAATTTGAGTAGCTGATTCATACAGGATAAAGTATATGTGTAATTTCCTCGCAGATCATAATCCACATGTACATGTCAGCGTTATGCATGAGACACCACATTTCACTCCAAAATTATTACTTGTCACTAACGATGGCGCAGTGGCACATTTTTTTTCCCTCCGATGTCCCACCTAGCATTTTCTGCTGCTATATTTTCTGAAACTGAAACCCATATACAGTCTCTGCTTCATATAGTTCAGACATTTCAGAATTTTACTTGATTACAATCCCAAGTCTCAACAGTAATCACAGTACCAACAACTAAATATGATATCAGACTCAGTATTTAGTGTGTCCACCCTTTGCCTTTATTACAGCTTCTATTCTCTTCTTTAGACTTGCTTTCAGTTTTTCAAGGAAATCTGCAGGGATGTTTTTCCACACCTGCAAAGTTGAGTCTTAGAAGTTGGTTGCATTTTCTGCTTCTTACAATCAAAGTACCTACCATATTCAATCAAAGTACCCTAACATATTCAATAATGTTGAGGCCTGGGGTCTGGTGTGACAAGTCTATTGTTCTAAAAGCACCCGGATCTCTCAAAGATAAAAGTTTTAAGTGATGTTTATCTGATGGTGATAGTTTTGGTGGCCTACCAGGTACTGCACAGTTGTTAGGAATCACGTATTCTTAACAACTTTAAATCATTTTTTGGAAACACCTTATTTTTTATTATTTTCCTTTGACTCTCCCCTTCTTTATGCAAGTGGATTATTTTATATCTAATCTGAAAAATGAATGAATTTCAGTTAGTGGTTTTGACTGAGAATTAAATAAATGAAGGTCAGTCTGTGACTTTTGCACAGTACAATAACTATGTAGTAAAGAACTAAAATGTGTGCCCACATACAGGTCCTTGTCATTTAAAACATAGGGTATTCAGGCAAATGTGTCAACTGAGAAGAATTTCAGTAATTTGCTAGTTCTGATTGTGTGAATGACATTCACACATAAAAGCAGTTTTTTTCATGTATTATGAAGCTGTATTTGACCCCAGTTATCTAATCCTAGCTGTCCTGAGTCCTGATCACTGTAACTGGAGACTCACTGTCACCTTAGACAGGGGTGAGCTGATTCCGAAAGTGTGTGTGTGTGTGTGCGTCTCTAAAACCATGTTATGCATGTGTTTGTGTCGATATGTATCTTCTTGCCTTTTTAATCTGTGTTAATGCGGCTGTATCTCTACATGTTGCATTTTTGTGCCTCAGCCGTGGCAGCTTGCGCTCTCCCGAAGTTCCGGCAGCGGAGGATCTGGACGGTGAGGGAGCGCGTCTGGAGGCCGAGAGGAAGCTGGAGGAGCTGAAGAGGAGGAGAGACGAGACAGAGAGTGAGGAGTTTGAGAGGATGAGGCAGAAGCAGCAGGAAGCCGAGGCTGAGCTGGAGGAGCTGAAGAGGAAGAGGGAGGAGAGGAGGAAGATACTGGAGGAAGAGGAGAAGCAGAGGAAGCAAGAGGAGGCTGAGAGAAAGACTAGAGAGGAGGTACATTAGCTCAATTTTACTCATGTCATTCATTCT
Organism: Piaractus mesopotamicus; assembly: GCA_023558415.1. NCBI lineage: Eukaryota > Metazoa > Chordata > Actinopteri > Characiformes > Serrasalmidae > Piaractus > Piaractus mesopotamicus. Next base: position 13,324 of record JAILXH010237019.1, on the reverse strand, counting down.
GCAACACTGTTTGGTAGATTTCCATCCAAGATGATGCTTTTTATACATTGGCCCCAAAAAGTGCTTGGACATTTGTGCCATACTTAATGTGTTATGTTCATTTTGTTAGGAAACAAAATGTCAAACCAAGCAGCTTTTGTTTTAAACAGACCATTTTTTTTTTTGGAAAAGTATTTTTTCAAAGGGCAGTTGATGTCTTTCAGATCGGTTTGAGCAGTTTCCTTTCAAATTTCTGTATGTTTGCAACCAAAATGTCTTGGTACACTTCTGAGTTCATGATCCCAGTGAACACAAGCTCACCAACACCACTGTAGGAAAAACAGCTTACTGACATTTCCACCCCTGTGCTTCACAGAACCCTTAGGGCAGTCTAGTTGCAATTCTTCTTCATTTTTTCTCCACGCAAATAATTTACAACCAGTTTGATGTCATGCCTAAAGTGTTTTTCTCTGAAACAAATATCATTTTGTTCAATGCTTTATGAGGTAACCTAAAACACTTGGTTGAAGTGTCCAAATACTTTTGGGGCTAATGTATTTAAATTAATAGTTTGGCAAAAAATAAAATCACAGTTGCCCCTTTGCCACAAATGTAGACAATCAGCCAATGTTTGATGTCTGAATTTTGCTTCTTTAGATCTGCTAATGTAGCTAATCAGTAACAGACTTTTGTATGGCAACAATCAGCATTCTGCTTGAATCCCTAAATCATCTTGCATTCACCTCAAAGCAAGTTGATAAGTCATGTCAAATAGACTTCGTTTTGACAATGTATGACATACTACTATCTATAAATGGACAAAACCACACTGGAAAGCTAAAAATAGCAATTGCAGCCATCTTGAAGCCTGGACACCAAATATGACTTGGCTGACCGTCTACATTAGGGAATTTTTTGCTGAACTTTCACTTTAATCATTCAGAATGTTTTTCTACAGCACATCGGTATTTGTATATCTTATTTTCCTGGCTCGGACTCTGACAGAAATACTCTTCTATATTTGTTTGAGAATGTAACCTTTGTGAAAGAGGAAGACATTCTCTGCATATTTTATTGCTCCATGCTTCAGTGTCCTTAAGTTCTCTATTTTCCCAGCTCTGTGTTGATAAGATGTCGTTTGTCAGGAGGCTGTCTTACGCAGAATATATGAGGATGTGTGAGTCGTGTTCCTTTTTGAATGTGTCTTATGTGACTGTGATGACTCTGTATTACAGGGTCATAACTCCCCTTTATTACATTCTATCACCGTCAGTAGGCTGCCATGTGAACCTGAGTCCAAATTCAAATGAATGTCTCCATTGTGTGCGCTTCAGATTACGGTACAACATCATTTAAATGTTCACCCCACACGCGATAGCCAGGCCGTATTTCTCAATGGCATTATGCAAATTTCCCACCGCTTTACACAGGCTATCAGCGCTGAGCAGGCTTTCCCTGAGCCTGGGCCACGCTCGCCGGTCAGCTCGCCTCGTCCAGTGCTGTTCCGCCATTGTGATGCTAATGCCTTCCTTGTTCCCAATTAAAAGGCAGAATAAATTTAAAAAGGGACTAATTAGATGGTACAAGGTCCCGTGCTGATGGCAGAGAGGCTTGCCAAGAGCTGTTGTGGGCTCAAAAAAGGTATTTTTGTGATTCCCCAGCTGAGAAGGCACTCATATTAGCATGTTGGTGTCAGGCCAGTTTGTCAATGTGAATACACGACTGTTGATAAGTCTAGAATCATTTGTAATATTGTCTATTTTTGTTATTGAATTCATCAGTACACAATGTAGATTTAAATATTGAATTCTGAATATTAATTATATTGTATAATGTATATATTAAAACTTTCTTTTTTGATGCTCTTTTACCTCAATTATAATGTAATTATCTACAGCTCTGTTTATTGTCCTGAACACCTCTAAATGTCCTAATTTTTTACAGACCACCAGATTATATGAAACACATGAAATAGCTGAGTACTATTATCACATACCGTCATATGAAAAAGTTTGAACACCCCTGGTCAAATTACATGTTTTGATTTTCTAAGTAAAAAGTAAGTTTTTTACTCTACAGAGAACATGCTTAAATATGACTTTTTTCTGCAAGTCTCTGTTTATAATATCTAGATTTATATTTATTTGTGGAATTGTGAAGATAATTTTTTTCTTTTTTCCCCAATATGTTAAATTCAATAAATAAACAGCAGTTGTGCATTAAAATGTGCTTATTTTCACTTAGAAAATTAACATGTAGTTTGACCTAGGGTTTTATTTCATGCATGTATCATATATAGAATCAATTTATACTTGCATGTTCAATAGAACTGGTTTTATTTGATGGAAAACAGTGTTTCCAAACTTTTAAACACTAGTGATGTGATGGAGCTTTGGATGGAGGGTGATGGATGTATTGCTGCTTGTGCAGGAGGAGAAGAGGAGGATGAAGGAGGAGATAGAGAGGAGGAGAGCGGAGGCGGCAGAGCGGAGACAGAAGGTTGAGGAGGGCGTGGATGGAGACACCAGGAAGCCCTTTGTGTGTGTTAGCCCCAGAGGATCCTCCCTGAAGGTCAGTCCTGCCTGGTTTTACAGGAGGTCAGTCAGCTGAGTGTAGGGCGATAACATTAGGTGGAAATTTGTTTAGATCTTCCTATTTTTCTTTGCCACCAAAAGGAATAACTGACAAAAGCTCTACCTAATAATGACATATGCGGTGATGTCAGTACTCTTCAGCTATTTAAACCTTTTTGACTTTATTACAAAAGATGTTCAATATGTCCTTTTAACAATAGTCTGGAAAACCATTATTTAGGCAAGAATTTCAAAGCCCTCAGAGTTTTTTTCTCTGTAAACAAAGAAAAAATAGTGAATTTTTTCTTGTAATAGGAATTTTAACTAATGCCTTGTTACCAAATTGAGACTTCTAGTAACATAACCTACTAAATTAAATGTTTTAAGACCACCAAAATGACTGAATAATCAGGGATGGTACCTGGGTGACGTCGTTGAAGCGAGTAACAGGGTTAACACAGAGATTCCCATTCCCCATATTCCCCATAACGTTGATATTAATGCAGTAAAAAACATAAAGTATGCAACATTAAGCAGAAGGGAAAGCTGAAAAAAAAAGTAATTAAAATCTTTGTTTCACACCATTTTCAGTGAGGTGGAACAGCCCAAAAATCACCATTTTAAAGGTAGATACAGGTAGTTTATATGTTTTTGTGATCATTGAAATAATTGTATTTTTTACAGAAATAAAAAAGTAATTAAAAAAAAAAAAAGGTAATCGGACGTAAGTTTAAATCTATTCATGGAAAGTTCCAAAAATCAAACATTTCTCTGAAAGTTTCAAAAGAAGACAAGCTGTCCCCGAACTTCTAATGACCAGCGTGCTACGCTTCATACATTTAGTCTATGAACTCCTTAATTCAAAGAGATTTAGGAGAATCTCTTATGTGTGTTTGCGTGTGTGTGTTTCAGGCCATTTGTGGTGGATGTGTTTGCTCCAGTGTGGTAATCTTGTTATAGGTTATGTTGTGGTCAGTGTCTGGGCTGGTTTTCCACAAACTGAGAGCAATTGAATTACAGTTAGCGTGTGTTTAGCGAACCACATCTCCTCTCCAATCTTCCACACTCTCGCTAGCGTGACACTTCCACGTGTTACTTGGTCTGAGATGGTTTGTGATTTCGGTAAATGCTAACAGTGTCTCTGTTCTGTCCACAGCTTTACTTTGTCATCATGTTCACTGTATGTAATGCATGCTGTGTGATCTTTATGTGTGCGATTTGATTTCTTTTCATAATTCATCTCATTCATAACTGACCTTTACTGGATTCAGGCTCTTTCAGATATTCTATTGTTCCGTGTTCAGAACATACCTAATTCCTGTTATCTCATTTGAAGTTTTTGCATGCTTTGAGCTTGGGCTGCACAATACCATTTGTTATCGTTTGATATTGACCTTTGCAGTATTGATAGAGAAGGCTGCCATATGCAAGTGAGATTTCTAACAAATTACATTTTTTTTTGTGATATGGACTTTCTGAACAACCACATTTGTTCCATAGCTTGGATGCAGAGCTTTGTCAACTTGGATCAAACTAAGCATTGTAGAGATTTAGCATTTTTATATATTCAGTGTATTTTAGCATTCAGAGGTTTGGAATTACAGTTTAAAAGTTTGGGATCATTATTGTATTTTGATGATGCTACTCTACAATGTTACAGATTCCACGTAATAAGCATAATGCTTTGAGAAATGAAAAAATATTAGATGCATCTAGAGTGATGAACAAAACAACATGGTGATCAAATCTCAGGCAGATAACTTATCAAGAAATTAGTATAAATAAATAACTGCAGTATACTATTAATTACTTGAAAATGTGTTGATGTTCCCCAAAGAAATTAAAAAAATAAATTAAACATATTGAAATACCTTCTGGCATATAACTTACGGAATTGTAATCTACACTGTGTAGGTTATTACTGAATAAAAATGACAGCAACTAACAAAGTGATTTCAAACTTTTGAATTCTACTGTATATAATTTGGTTATAATATAGGCCAATCTTTAAGCATTTCACATCGAGTCACAGTTGCAATATGCAACAGTATAATCGTAGTATGATATTTGGTTCATATTGTGCAGCCCTATGGTTTGCCCTTGCGTTAAGATTAAGATGCCCATGGTTTGCCTGTGTCTTGCTTTTAGAACCCGGTATTCCAAAAGTACAGAATGAGATAAAATGGAGTTGCTCCCTTCAGAGCGTGGGCTCAGAGAGAATGCAGGAAGGCCATTAGCCTAATAGGATTACTGTAACCACATTCGAACGGAGCTGTTTCAAACATGCCAGAGAATGGGGAATTTCCTGAACAGAGTATTTTAGGAACTCCCACATTCAGTAGCGTTGGGGGTAGGGAGGGTAGATGGGGTTGGAGGGTCTAAGGAAGTGTGGGGGGAATGGTTGTGTGTGTATATGTGTGTGTATGTGTTTTTTTTGTTGCATCGCGGGAACACTTGCCCCCCTCTTAGCCCTGTTGTCGTATATCATAAACACAGGCCGCGTTCCCACAGAGCTCTCGGCCTGAAAAAGGCCCTGCTTTTCCTGGCCCACTGACAGCTTCAGCCTGAGCAGAACAGACTAGTCTTCCAGCCACTCAGAATAGCCAACTCCAACAGCAAGCTTGTGCGTACATGTGTGCTTGTGTACTTCCAAATGACCAACGCAATGACCTGTCTTAAGCCTGTCTAATATAGTCTGATCTGTCTTCCCAGATTGGTGAAAGGGCAGAATTTCTCAACAAGTCAGCACAGAAGAGGTACCTTTTCTACTTTTTGTCCTTGCAGACTTTACGTGAAAGCACATAACTCATTTTTATTGCACATTTCCATTCAAATTCTATTACTTTGTCAGTACCACTTTATTTAAATTGTGTGGTATGTGGTATTTTCATACATACATAACTGATAAAGATTCAGGGTATGGTTTAAACTAACTTTTTTTGTGTGTTTGCCTTTCTGTGGTGCCAGTGCTGTCAAGACATCTCACTCTCCCGTGGTGTCAAAGATCGATAACCGATTGGAGCAGTACACCAGTGCAGTGCAGGTCAGTTCTACCCTGCATTTCACTGACAGCCTTTCAGAAACTATACAGAGCATCAGGAGTAGCCAAAAAAGCATTTTAATATGCTGTATGTAAAAAATATATATATATATTTTTCCTGTCTTAAAACCAGTTGCCAGAGTTACAGCTGTGTCCTCCCAACAAAAGCTAATCCCAGAGGAGTTTATGTTCATTATATTCCCCTTCAAAGAAACACTAACATTCACACAAGCAACTAAACAAACTCACCTCAGCAGCCTTGCAGACTTCTTTCTCGTGTATGTAAAATGGCTAAAGGACATATTTCTGAGGAGATTAGATATAAACATAAGGAAGAAGAAAGTCACTTAAAAGGAAATAAGTGACAAAACTGGAGTCAAATTTAAAAAAAAAAAAAAAGATATGGAGAAAACAAGACTTTTAACAACCATCCAAGACCTGGTGAACCATCAGATAAATAGTATCTAAAGCTTTTTTAAAAGAAAAGAGAATTTGCTCTATGAATGAATCCAGATATCTGT
>JAILXH010236978.1:62592-79035 GCA_023558415.1 Piaractus mesopotamicus | reverse complement strand
GCTTTCATGGTAACACTTTACTTGAAGGGTGTCTACATAACACATTCGTAACATCTTACATGAACACTTCATAACATGTTCATAATATCAACATTCATGAAGCTACATATTTTATATGATATTAACATGGACTACTATGTCATTTTACTGAGAGACATTTTTCAAAATAAAAGCCCTCATTAAAAAAAATTTATATTATTTTCACTGAAACATCATAACCTCGCTTTATCCCTTTGGTCATTAAGTCCTTTGACACTTTCAACTTTTTTTAATTATTTGTTTCTTCTTAAGCATTTGTATTTTGCACTTGTATTTTGTTATTCTTTATCCTTTTTGCTTGATGGCTTCTTTAAAATTGTATTATGTACATTGTTGAGGAAAATGTTATTTATAATTAAGAAAAATGTGGAAAATATAGGTGAACCATGTCTGAGTGTCAAAGCACTTAATGACCAAAGGGATGAAGTGAGATTATTTTTATTTTGGCTATCCAGAAATGAGCCATTTTACTGACAATAATAAATAAAAAATTTTAATTGAGGACATTTATTTTGAAAAATGTATCTCAGTTAAATGTCACTGTAGTTCATATTAAAATCATATAAAACATGTATACTTTATAAATGTTGATTTAACCATTCATAAACAAGTTATGAAGTAAGATGTAATGAATGTAGACACACTTAAAGTAAAGTGCTACCACTTTGACTCTAGGCTTTTTATTTTATTTTTCAATTTTAAACATTTATGATAAGAAAGCCAAAAACAGGCACTTTTTTCCCTGGGAAAGTAAATATAGTGTATCTTTAAAACATATTTAAACTTGTTGGGAATGTTGTATCTTTAAGGGGAGATTTACATTGTTTGTACTTTGAGGGACAACACACTAAATTGTACACTACCTTTTTTTCTAACATTGTATTCTAAAAATATGACTAGTCAATTAGAAAAAGTAAACCAATAACCATATTATTACACTGTAGCGAATATTACAGTACGTTTATCTGTAGATGAAATTTACAGCAACCTAAATCTGCCACCGTGAAGTTAGTGTGAATTTACAGAAGGCAGGTTAAAACTACACTAAGAAATAATTCAGTACAACACACCCAGTTTTCAGCCTACACACAGTTTTAAATTGTTTTATGGAATTTGTCAGTGCTTCAGGTGACAGTGTGTTTTTGAAAAGGACAAAGGTTAGCTGAAAAAAGCCCAGGCTGACATGTTTGCCTTGATGCCACCTGACTGCATGCAGTGACTCACTTCAGAGATTGTTTGTCTCTAATGAAGACTATTTGCTTTTTCCATAAAACAAAATAATCAGCATATTCACAAGATTCTACAGGTCCAACAGAATCAATAACTAGGAGAGTTCAGGGTGATTCCAAGATTGGGGCACCTTCTTAAAAAATAAACTCTATTTTTCCATCCTTGATGCTAGAAAAACATACATTTAACATAAATTACACTAAGCATACTCGAATAAAGATTAGGCCTTATTAAAAATATCTAATATCTGAGTCAGTAAGTAGTTACAGAATGAAGATATCTACGTACAATACGGATTTGTGCAAAGTGTGGTCAATATAGCTGGCTATCAAGGTTTAAGTCGGTTGCTTGTTAGCTAGCTAACTAAGTTCACGTGAGGGAAAGGGTCAGGCCATAAATCACAAACATTAGCTAGCTGTAGAGCCAACTGCTTTAAGACTTTTAAGAAACTTTACAGATTATTTATTTTCATATTTCTGTTAAGCATTTTGAAACAATCACACCAATATTAGCCATATATTGTTTTTACTATATATATAGATAATACTGGTGTGATGTTGGTGGTAACACAGTTTTATATTCCTGAGTTCCACAGTCTGTAGATGGTAATTAAGAGGTGGCATCTCTGTAGAAGGCCAGTCTGGTGAGAAGATTTCAAACTAAAAATGAACTTTGATCCTTGAGTTCTTGTAAACCTGAGCGTAATAAAAAGAACATGTTACTAAACACAAGCAAGGAGCGGAAAAGAATGAAGCTGAAGGAGACTGACAGAGCTGAAGAAACAGGTCTGAGAAAGGTTAGTGAGACTAAATTAAAAACTAATGAGAAAATATAATTTTGTGCTGTTGTGATGTCACTTAGACTGTAATGTAAGCTTAACTACAGAACAAAATTACACTCTTTCTGATTGCACAAACTGAAACTGTACAGACTATATAATCCTTAGACTATATAGCTTATCCAAGCAAAAAGAAAATAGCATTGCTTGACTTCAATACTATTGTTTGATCTGTGATCTGTGTAGGTGGACAGATATCGTATAGTAAGTCATAGAAAATCTGGACTTAATACACTATGAAGAAACAGACCTTCAGTGTGCCAACTTGGCCAAATAGGCATTTTATGATAAATGTCCTGCCTATTGCTGAACAGACATTTTGGGGCCATTAAAAAAAAGGATCCTCCTGAAGGAGCATGCCCCCAGACCCTATTAGTAAAGGCTTTGCCCCCTGTCTGTGAATCTCTAGTGACAGCCCTGTATGAGGGCATTAAGGACATTCTAGTGATTTACTTAAATTTTATTTCTGTTTTTCAGTCACTTACTGTTTTTCAGAAACTTACTTATTTTACCATTTACATTACATATAAATACTCAGAAGGCACGTATATGTTCACTGGTGGTTTTAAATAGTAAAAAATGGCTAAACAATGTCAACGTGTTTCTCTACAATTAACTTTTTCACACCAATCCACTCTGAATGACTCAACCACTGAACTGTGCAGAATTTACTTTTAAAAGTCGGTGGAATTCCCCTTTCAGACACTGTATGAAGATCACGTCATCCATTTTTAAAGGCCCCCCGGCACCATTTTTTTAAAAAAACCCTCGTTTTGGTTTGTTTTCTTGTTTTGTACTACGTCACTTCCAGGATAAGCGGGCGCTCTGATTGGCTACTGTACACCGACCAGCAACAAAAACAAGCCGAGCGACCTGGACAGCGCTCGGTAGGACAAGCCAACAATATTCTGCATACTTTCATACTTTTACACGGTATTTCAGTTTGTGGCCTCAAGTCCTGGTGGTAAGTGCCATGTGCAAAATAAATGAGCTTGTTGCCCCTTGCGTTTCTTTCTTTGTTTTTTTTCTTAGTTTTTTTGGCGAATGTATATTTTTACTATATAACACGTCAGCGTTCGGTTATTTGCGTATTGATAGTAAACGCCAATTAAATACAGTTTCGCGTTCTGTATGTATATGATATTTTGTATCTTGATAGATTTGGGATGTTTTTTAAAGCGATCTTATGCTCGCTTCCTGTCAGAGCAAAAATAAACAACTACTCGAGCGCTTATTGGCTCGCTTCGCCGTCGCGTGTTACGAATTATACACACGGCATGGGGACTGTTTTCGATCTAATGTAAAGTAATATATCGTTTTAGTCCACTAGAAAGGCAGACGCGGTGTCGCACGAAGCAGATTACCCAGAGTTGTTTTTGTGCTATGTTCGCTTGGCTAGCTGACGAAGCTTGAAGTCAGCTTCTCATTCGCCAGCCTCTTGTTCGAAATATCCCGTTCCACCTTAAATGGTGCAGCAGTTGCGTTCTGTTGCCTCAAGCGCAAGAATGTAACTGCGGCACTATTTAAGGTGGAACGGGAAAAATTCGAACAGGAAGCCAACCTCAGCCTCGGTACTGCCTGCTGTTCTTTGGAGCCTGTGCTTTGCTACAAAGAGGGGAAAACGGCAAAGATCCATTGATCCGCTGTTCTCGAACTCGAACACCGTCGATCACATTCTGCGTTTAAACTAAACCGAAATCGTAAGAGAAATCGCAGCTCGTGCTCGACAAGCGCCGTCGACTTCGCCGATTCAAAACATAAGCGTTGTCATGGCAGCCGTTTGAAATTCAACAACATTCCGCAGCTGTTGCCAGAGCACTCAGTTCACCCTGAACACGGTGGCTATTTAAAGAGACACCCAGAGTCTTGCTCGTGTTTACATGTCTCCTCTTCATGTACGAAAATCGAACTGCGGAACCACTACGGCTCAGACTGCAAACAACACGCGCACTTTTTTCTTTTTTTTTTTACTTTTAAACAATGTAAACAGATGGTGAATCAGAAACATTGCGTCATACGTGCAAAGCCTAGTCTGCAGTGTCACTTTTCTCTACAATCTTGAAAAGATGGTTTTTCAACGCAGTGGTTCTATTTAGCACCGTGACTTCTACATAGAATCATTTAATGCTAAATGGTTCTTTGCATGGTGAAATGGTTCTTCGGATTGACAGAGAATGTGTTGTGTATGGGTATAGCACTAAAAAGGGCTCTTCTATTGTTACGATGTCAAACTTGTAACAATAGCAGAACCCTTTTTGGTGCTATATAGAACCATTTTAAAAAAGTTTTATATAGAATCATATATATCAATCTGAACAACCATTTAAGCCTGCAATGGTTCTATACAGAACTCATGATTCTAAATAGTGGTAATTCCACAGATTTTTATAAAGAATTCTCCGTAATTGAAAGGGTAAGATGTAAACAAAGTCATTCACAGTGATTTGATGTGAAATGCTCTGTTCTAGAGAAACTCAGTGAGTCAGAGTGGTTCACCAGAAATGTGTTTTTTATGATAAATTCATGGTTGGAGTGATACACGCAAGGCGGTGAAGGGCAAAATAGTCTCCAAAGGGCAAAAAAAAGTTTCAAATTTACTGTTGTTTTACCATTATAAAAATTATTTATAAAATTTACAAGACACATATAGGTTCACTCGTGGTTTTGGATAGTAAAAAAAATTGCTATATTTGCAGGGTAAACATAATGACCACTCGTCTCTCTCACCAGCATCATACAGAAAACAGTCTACAAGTGTCTGTATAATTCACCATTTTACATCAACCTATTCTGAATGACTTGTGTTTCAACTCAGCAACTGAATTATGTAGAATTGAGGAAATCCTCATTGTGCTGCAGTAACAGCTTGTACTCTTCTGGGAAGGCTTCAAACTAGGTGCTCGAACAGTGCTGTGAAAATTTGAGTGTCACAAGAGCATTAGTGAGGTCAGATCATGTTGATGGATGATTAGTTCTGGATCACTCCAGTGCATCCCAAAGGTATTGGATAGTGCTCCATCAGTCCAGAGAGCACAGTTCCACTGCTCCACAGCCCAGTGATGGGGGGCTTTGTACCTCTGTAGCTGATGCTTGGCATCAGGCATGGTGACTTTAGGCTCATGTGTGGTTGCTCCAGAGTGTCCTATTCAATTGGCAATGCTTTTCTGTCAAGATTATACAAGCTGTGTGTGTGCAATTGAACACCTGTGCTAGCAATTTGGGCGCCTTAAAGTAGATGAATTCACTAATTATCAGTGTTGTCTGAGTATTTCTGGACATTCAGTGTACAAACACACCAAGCTGCCACTGACAGTGAGCTACAATTTACCCTGCTCACTCCACACCTCTTAATTGACACACAGAGACTAATAACATAGATTCTTTCATTTCAGATTCAATCAAGGCGTGCCAAGGCCTCTTTGCAAAGCAGGTGGTGAATATGACACAAAGTGTCTGACGTTCCCTACCCCATAAGAATTTGTAGTCACAATGCTCCTTTGATGCCCAAGTTGAGTTGTAGAGAGCTAGTGTCCAGCATGGTTTGGTGATTTCTCTGCTCTGACACGTTTCACTATAAACTCATCAGTTAATAAGCAGGTATATATATATATATTATGGCAGGAAAATCAAACAGCTCTGTACTCATGCCCTAAAATAAGTGTGTAGTTGGTTGTTTTCTCACACTTAAAAGGCAAACCTGTTGATTTCTCTGCACAGTTCAGTCTTTGAAATGCAAACAAAGTGGTTTGATGTGAAATGGCGGATTGTAGAGAGACCTGTCAACTCTAATTTCTATGCAGTGGTGGTGATAGGGGCCAGGGGTCACAATGTGTTCAGTGCAAATATAGTCATTATACTTACTGTCCAAAACAACCAGTGAACCTACATGTCTTCTGACTTTTATTCATAATGGTGATGATGGTAAAATAGTGACAGTCTGAGTCCTGTTTTGCCTAAAAACACCCTCATTTACCTCTCGCTATGAGTATATTTTTAAAAACACATTTTAGGTTGAAACCTTATCTCAAAACTATAGTAAAACAATGTTTCAGGCATCAGTTCATGTATTCATTACCATTTTGAGTAGTAACATTCTGTAAGGTAGCTTTTAGAGGCATTAAACAACCGTTAAACAGTTTTAATGTGCACCTCACATTAAACCACTTCCAATAATTTTGTTTACATTTTAACAACTGAATTATACAAAAATTCTAAAAAAAATGGTGGGATTCATTTTTAATGTGAAACAGCAGGCAAATGTGAGCTCTGGCTTAGGCAAAACTTATAAATTTGAGACTAGCTGTTACAATATAGTTACAAGGGTGAATAGAAGCGCTGCTATATTTTTCAGCCTACAGGTCATCTTTCAAAACTCGCCGTGCCGTGACCAGATATCTGCACATACTGTTTTATAACTTAAAGGCTGTCATTACTGCAGTTGACATTTCAAGCCAGACTGATATATTTCTGGCCCTTTTGTCTAGACAAACGCACGTGAACACAAAAAGAGCACCACAACCATTAAATTGAGTTTCTGTTTAATTTTTCACTCGTCGTCTGAAAGCAATCTAATAAGCGAGATGAAAATCTCAGATTAGATAAAAGACATCAAGACGTCTTTTTGAAAACTGTATTTTTTTTAATACATTCATATGTGCTTGTCAACATGAAAAAGTAGTGCTTTAAGTTTCAGGGAATCACAGATATGGAAACTGTGGGCCAATCCCAATATCCAATATCTTTAACGTAGAAAAGTTTCTACATTTTTAGAAAATATCATTGTGCATCCCTATTAAGTTTGATCCAAATGTGTACATAATATCCACAGCAAAAAAATATCTTACATTAACATGGTTTATTTACTGTGTGCAATAATTGTGTGTATATTCATATAATAATAATAATAATAATAATAATAATAATAATATCATGTAGAAATGATGCATATATTCAAATCAAGTAAATTCAGTGTGTTACTTTTCTCAGTGTCAGCCTTTAGGCTGTTAGATATTGCATCCCCAGCAGCATATGGGAGTCGGCGAAAGTGTTGTAGGATCTGATTTCAAGGCCAGTCCGCTTCTTTCCGACACTAATGTTACCTCATTGTGCTGATGTCACAATAGCAGAGAAGAATGGCCATTCTGTCACTGTTAGTGTTCCATGTCATGTGCTCAGTCTCTCTCTTTTTCTTTATCTCTCTGTCTTCCTCTTTCTCTCTCTCCACTTTTCTGCTTTGTTGCTGTTTGCGAGTAGAGGGCTTGTGTAGGGAAACCCAGCCCCAGACCTGGAAGGCCTCGGGACCAGATTTAGGCTTCATCCCTGCCTGAATGTCTGAGTTCCGCCTCCATCTGGATGACCTGGGGGGCTCAGGCACAGCACCGAAGTTGTGTGTAGCCATTTGGTGTCCAGAACTGGACTGCAGTAGGACCTTCAACCGGGAGGTAACTAAGTGTGGTTAGTTGCTTTGAACCCCATGAACCTTTTTAGTCAGTAGGGCTGACACTATCAGTTATATGCAGAGTGTTTGAAAACTTTCATTATACTTATTATATGCCTATTATACTTAAATATTATTCGAAAAAGATCATATTTAAAAAAAAAGGTACATTTTTTTTTAATCGATTATTCAAGTTTAATTGATTAATCATGGCAGCCCTATTATTCTGTTGACAATCTTTCATTCAGTAAATTCACTCTTATTAAGGTTTCTTAAAAAGGTTCTATGACCTGCAAGAGTGGAAGCCTTTTTGGTGAACCATTTTTGTAAAGGTTTTTTAGCCATATACAGCAGGTTTTCTGTCATAGAGAAGAAGCATTTAACCACATAAAGAACCCTTAAAAACTACTTTTTAAGGATGTCTACATTATTTGGTAACTGCTGTAAAACTAATATAGATTAGATAGTGTGGAAAGAACTGAAGTATGAGCCATCATGCAGGTCTTTGCAGTTTAATGGATTAACATAATCACTTTGATAATATTGTCCTATTAATGTAATAGAAAAATATTAATGCTTGGTTTTATTCTTTTAAATTCTTTTTTCTCCTCATAATGTTTAAGTATTTTCCAGACTAACCATATTGTCAGAAATAGGCCTTTTATGCCACACCTGTCGTTACACTGCTTCACTATTCTGGGATCTTCCACTCTTGACCTCTGCACCCTTGTGATAAGGCGGCCTCTTATAATAGACACAGTGTTCTAAAATACATTCTCTCTCCAAATGTCAGCTATATCACTGGGAAACAAGCCCATTATAACATGTTCAGCACCACTGTTGTTTGTGGTTAGTGCTGCTTTGTTGTTTGTCCAGTTGGGAGAGTGAGAGAGGAGAAGACAAATGGAGTCTGAGGACGAAAGAGGACGCACTCTGGTGCAAGTCATCAGTGAGAAATACAGCCCAGACAACTTCCCTTACTGCCGAGGGCCCGGCGTCGGCGTGGTGATCTGCACCAGTCCTCAGGGTTCACCTGTCAAAGGTGAGAGACATCTGGCTGAGACTTCACAGTCATGGCTATGTCAATCAAATGATCAATTTCTGATTAAAGCATACATAGCACACTGTGGTCACGTGATTGAAGTGATCCACTTTTTGCTCCTGAACCCAAATTTAATCTATCATTAGTCTAAACTATCATTTAAGAGTGTCTCTGAGCTAGCTGAGTATTTTCACTCGGTGATAGATAGCAGTGGTGGGAGGGGAAGATAAAGCATGATATTATTGATTAATATTCCTTTTTCACCACCCTCTGGTGCTCAGTGACACAATCAAAACTTAGCTGATGTTTTGAGTTTAAAAAGTCATTATATTTTGATAGAGGATTACAGAAAAGCAAGAATTTTTTTTATGTTAAAGTATGATTTGATGAATCATGCTTAATGAATCGTACCATGTACCTGTTATTTTATGGTGTCTGCGAGCTGCTGTGGGTCATCCTATAAAGCCTGAAATACTAATTAAAAGTTAGAAGCATCAGGTCAGATTTTAAGTGAGTTTTTTAGACCACTTCATACATCTGTATATATTAACCTCACACGCACAGGCTGATGTTTAGGTCTCAAATGCGAAATCAACATTACACTGATTAAGATGTAATGCCAATAATTCACTTTACCAAGTTTTTACCTGAGTTTTCTTTGAATACTCTTTCAGTGTCCTCACAATCATCAGTCAGGAAGGGGTCCGAAGCACAACTGATGTTACAAAATGTTGTTCCGCATGTCGCATGCAATTACTCATTCACACCAAAGAAGTCTCCAAATCCCCAAAACTTACGAAATGCAGCTTTAATATGATCAGGAACATGAAAAAAAAAGGGAAAAAGGGTCCATTTTGGTTTCAAGTTGACTCAAAATCGACTTGCTTATGTAGTTTCTGTCATTGTATGATATTATGTTATCTTGAAAAATGGACAAAAATACAATATGTACCTGAATGTATATGTCAATACAGTATGTACTTGATTCAAGCCTGAATGTAGTCTGAATTTGGTCAGATTTTGGGTGGTATTACTGTTTCTAAATATGCAACACATGTTTGTGCAAAATTTGTACAACAAGCATATCTTAGGTGGCTGACTTCATGCTGGGTAAGGGGGAAATTATGTTAATTTAATTTGTCAGACAAACTACCACTTTCTCAAAGTTGTGACCCCTTTTTCTGGTTACTGAATACACTCCTCATTATTACACTGTTCTTACAATACAGTTATTACTTTCTGCCTTCTACAGTGATTAATTTCAAGACATTAGGCATGTTAAAAAAAAACATTGAGTCATATTTATGTATTGTTTTTTTAACATCTTTTCTGACATAGCTCAAGAGACCAAACACTAAGACTGCAAGCTTAATGTATGCTGCAAGATGTTTCATTTAGAAGCTTATTCTTACCTCCATGATGGTACTTCACGTTCAGAAGTTCAATTCCATTGTTCATTTGTATGTGTCAGATCGTCTGAATCTGCCCTGTGTGTTGGTTCTGGATGGTTGTGGAATCAGTCAAGCTGGAGATGAAGAGGAGGTGGCCAGATTCTGCTCTCATGTGGTGGAGTTGGACCTGTCTCACAACCAGTTTAAAGACTGGGCAGAGGTGAGGGCAGTGTTTGTCTGTGGTTGTGCAGAGGCGTCACATATCAAACTCACTATCTGGTTACTGAACTCTTTCAAAACGATCCTAGCTTTCATTATTTTCCATGTAATTACCACAAATAGGCTTATTCCACAGAGAACAAGTCTGTATTTGTCCACTGCCTTCATCAGTATTACTGTAGATGTTTTATCGTATGTTTATATGATCTGATAAACCTAGCCCTACTTAGCCTTAAGAACATTTTGAGTCGGTAATATTGTACATGGTATTGCGTGCATGATGCCACTACATGTGAATTGCTGGTCATGATAAGACTTTGTGCACTTTATGTGCTACTATGTGATTAGTAGGGATGATTAGTATGGATCCTGTGGGAATGTTTGAGCTGTTGCTGGAGGAGGTCTTAGTGATGCCACTGGGGGGTGCTCATTCTGTTAGTGTTCTAATGTCTCAGTCCCGTAACAGGGCACTGCACTGTAAAAGGTGCCTTTCTTCCAATGAGATGTGAAATTGAGGTCATAACTCTTGTCTTTATAAATTATAGCACATTTCTCTAAAAGAGTTGCGGTGACTGCTCTCATTTTCTTAACAGGTTTTCCACCGTGGAGCTCTTCTTTTGCAGTTACTGATTTGTCCTGTTGCTACAAATAGCTAATTTGATAATTACCTCCCCACTACATAGAAAAAGAAAAGTTATATGGATACTAGAAAGTTATAAAATTATATAGTTAAAAACTAAAGCATTTACACATCCTACATGTTGTAGTGTATTTTTTTTCTTGAGGTTCACTTATAACATTTGTCATGAGTAATTCTTATGAGACCATTTTCCATCCTCTCTTCATCCCTTAGAACTCAGTGCTGAAGCACTCCTTAGAACTTGAATATGAATGGGCAGAGGTAAACTGCTGTGTGTTGAAAAGATGGATATATGTAAATGAGTTCAAACAGGCTGTTTTTGCAGCATAGTTTCCATATACAGACTGTTTTGATTGGGTAGTGAATGGTATGTTTTAAACTTCAACAATGTTAACATATTACTTCACATTTCATGAATGTGAGGGAAATGCAGTTTTCCATAAAATGGGCCCTTTAACAATAAGACCTCCTATATTGAAGAAGATTTGTTAGCCTAATGAGGCTTTAGCTAAGCTTTGCTAGCTGCTACCAAATTACCTTTGTTTTGCTCACATAGGTTATGAGGTTTATTAAATTCTGGCATTTGGTATTTTCTTGGCACTTAGAAATAGCTGTACTTAAAGTGTAGTCTAAAAGGCCAAATAGCTATTTTGTGGTTAGCCTTTTTTGTGGTTATTTTGTGGTTAGCACTCCTGCATTCATTGAGACATCAGTACATTTGACTGCCAGAACCACAAGTTGCCATTTGACCTACTACTTTTCAAAGTACTGGGGTGATGCCCCACCATTTCTTGATTGAGTTAAGATTGATTGCATCAAACTGTCAAGCTCAGCATTAGAACCAATCAAAATTTCCATTTCAGTGTGGGGGCAGAACATTTCACAAACAATACAACCTTAGTGAGTTTGTGCTTAGTGACAGAACTGCAGCAGCTCACTAATACGGTAAAAATGTTGCACTGCGATACATGAACTAACCCACTTGATCACAGTTGGTTACAACACTAACTACTAAATGTTAGTTTCAGTATTTCTTGATGTTTGCTATCTGTGTCAAAACATGAGACTTTTAGACACTCAATACCAGGGGCATCGACTTCCCACCTAATTATTGTTACGTTTCCAGGTTAAAGGACCTGTGTGAAAGGGGCTTAAACACTGAATATGTTTGTTGGTTTATTAAGACGTTTTTAAATCATAACCTTGACATATGCTACAGTTGTATGCAAATGTTTGGGCGGCTCATGCTTTATTTCTTTTCCTATATGTTAAACTCAGCAAACAAATAGAAATGGTCCACTAAAATAAGCAGTTATATAGTTGAGTGTGTTCTCTGTAGAGAGTTGCATACTTATTTTCACTTAGAAGATCAACAAAACATGTTTGACTAGGGGTGTCCAAACTTGTGCATAGTTAACCAAAACTGTTACTAAAACAAAAACTAGCACTAAAAAAATAGTCAACTTAAATAAAAGTAAAATCGACAGTTTTCAAAAACACAAAAATTAAATCAAAACTATGAAGACAAACTGCAAAACTAGCTAAAATGAAACAGAATTACTGAGAAAAAACTTTTAGTTTTTGCTTTTTCTGTATGTGAAGGAGAGTTTAGAAATAGATCGCTTCGGTGCTGTGTTTGGCTGTGTTTAAGCAAAGCTGGACCCAAAACAAGCTCAGTCCACTGTGTTAATTTTATTCTATCCTAATCAAATATTCACTATCACAGCATTCAACATAATACCAAAAAAATTATTTTAAACTGAAACTACATAAAAGCTAAACTAAAACTATTACTTTTCAGATAATTAAAACAAAACTTTAAATGCACCTTTAAGACTTACTACACCAAACTGAAATCAAAAGCCAAAATGAAAAACTAAATAAAAATAAAAACAAATGAAAATTTCAAAACTATAATAACCCATACGTATATGAAATGCTTAAAAAGTTTTTGTTAGATTATTGCAAGATTATTCTGCTTAGATTATTTTGCTTAAAATGATTTGCAGCTAATGATATTGCAACCCACGTCAAAAGCAATATCTTAACAGAGCACTGAATACCTTATCATGGCACACAGCAGCTGCTGTTGGTTCTAATCCTGAAAGTGCATGCGTGCCTGTATTTACTTCATTTGTGTTCTCAAATGTCAAACACCATCTGGGAGATGAACATGTGACACAACTCTCACCTGCTCAGGTTGAATTGTATGGCTACGTGCTCATTTATTTAAGTGTTTGATGCCACACCATGGTTGCAGGGAACTAGTGTACCCATAAGGATTGTATGACATTTTTACAGTACCACTGCATTGCTTTAAAACATACTATTGCCTTGAGAATCCCTGATTCAGCTGATCTAAAGCGGAATTAAACATCACATAGTGTATTCATAACCACTTCATGTAATAACTTTCTGTGAAGTTGCCTTTAGAGGCTGTTCAGCTGTTCCTATCACCACCACTGTGAACAATTATGACTCAATAAGTTTATTTAGAATGGAGCATTTCACATCAAACCACCCTGAATGACTTTGTTTACATCTCAATCATGTGAAAAAATGGTGGAATTCCCCTTTAAAGATACACCTGCATTGTATATCATGACTGCATAATATATCACTTGTTCACTGTTATTGTAATATTTCTCATTTTCAGCATCCTGACCAAACTTGGACGTCACAGATGAACTTTGAAACTTGAAGTGTGTTTTAAATTAACCAAAGCATTCATGTGATCCAAGCATAAATCATTTTGGTCAAAATAATGCAGACCATGTGACATCAATAATTTGCCAGTGTGCTTAAAATTTTCAGCGTGCTTTAAATATTGGAAGGCATATTGCAATCACAGTATGTAGCAGTTAGAGGTTTAATGATTTTCAGTACTGTGTCGAAATCATTACAACCTATGTTCTTTAACCAGTTTTGTATGAAATCTGCCACTATATGTGGTGTTAGCATTGTATGTAGGCTATAACCTCTCAATGTTGTTCCCCCCATTTCTCACAGCAAATTTGCACCGTCCTGCCCCACCGCCACAAGTCTATGAGTGCTTTAACTACTATGCCAGCCTTATAATGTTTGAAGCGTTGTTTGAAACGTTATTACGTTTATCAGAGTCATTTATTTGTGATGTGTGTGTTTCTTTGTAGATAAGCAAGATCCTGTCTAACATCCCTCACCTGGACTTTCTGAACCTCAGTATGAATCCTCTAAAGGGGTCCAGTCTGGATCCTGGAGCTGCTGAAGCATTCTCTGGGCTACGCCGCCTCGTGCTCAACAACACACACGTCTCCTGGGACATGGTGCACACGTTCACACAGGAGATCCCTGAGTAAGTGTATATGTACAGCACTGTGCAAAGGTCTTGAGAAAATTATATGTAAAGCTACTTGTCCTGGCAGTGAGCATGTATATGTTCAAAGCAAAATTAGCATGAGAATAAATAAACATTAAAAATACATTGTGTTTCGATGTGTGTGTGCATTGTTCTTTTTACTGTATTTATGTTTATTTATATTTACTGTACTTACTGCTTAGAAAAATAGTTTTAAACCTTTTGTGCTAGTCTGTCTTTGTTTGTGTGTATATGTGAGTGCATGTGTGTAAGCAGACTTGTGGAGGCTTCTAAGATTAAAGCTGAATTTACACAAATAAACAAAATCTGCAGAATTTAGTTATTAAGATATAAACAAAAATTGGTTTGGTGCAAAATGTGCTATTTTTAGACAAGCACATGAAGTCAGAATTGTTCACAGAGGTGACTCAAAACATTCAGGACATTCAAAGCGTATGGAATGAAATGCTCATGAGGTCAAACACTGATGTTGGACAAGAGGGCCTGGCTCACAATCTCCATTCTAGTTCATCGCAAAGGTGTTTGATGGGGTTGAGGTCAGGGCTCTGTGCGGGCCAGTCAAGTTCTTCCACACCCAACTCCCCCAGCCATGTCTGTATGGACCTTGCTTTGTGCATTGGGGCACAGTCATGCTTGAACAGAAAAGGGTCTTCCCCAAAGTTGTTCTATTCCCACAAAGTTGGAAGCATACAGTTGTCCAAAATGTCTTGGTATGCTGAAGCATTAAGATTTCTCTTCACTGGAACTAAGGGGTCTAGGCCAACCCCTGAAAAAAACCCATAGCATTATCCCTCCTCCACCAAACTTTACGTGTACTGTAATGTGTTCCTGGCATTTGCCAAACCCTGACTAGTCCATCAGATGTAAGGCTTGGATGCAGCTGCGCATCCATGGAAACCCATGCCATGAAGCTCCCTGTGCACAGTTTTTGTGATGTTAATGCCAGAGGAGGTTTAGAATTCTGCAGTTATTGAGTCAACAGAGTGTTGGTGACTTTTATGCACTATGCGCCTCAACACTTAGCGACACCGCTCTGTAACTTTACGTGGTCTGCCCCTTGGCTGAGTTGCTGTGGTTCCTAATCGCTTCCACTTTTCAACAATATCACTCACAGCTGATCGTGGAATATCTAAGAGGGAAGAAATTTCATGAACTGACCTGTTGCACAGTGGCATACTATTACAGTATCATGCTTGAATTCAGTGAGCTCTTTAGAACGACCCATTCTTTCACAAATGTAAAAACAGACTGCATTGCTAAGTGCTTGATTTTATACACTTGTGGAAATGGGACTGAATGAAACACCTGAAACACAGACTTCTAAGGGTTAAGACACCCCTCTAATGTACGACCCCATCAGCATGCTAGTGTAAATCTGATTGCCTGCACATGTGCGTTTATATTCATTACGTGTGCTGCTTGCATTTTTGTGTGTCTGTCTATGAATGATAATGCATGTGTGAGAGTTCTTGTACTCTGACACAAGCTGTCTATATCTTTCCTCTCCAGACTAGTGCACGTGCATGCACAAGTGTGTGTGAGCTCAACAGTGTGTGTCTTTCCTGTTTGCATTCACCACGCCTTTATCTTTGCCACAGGCTGGAGGAGCTCTTCCTGTGTCTGAACGAGTACGACTGTGTGAACTTGTCTCCGGTAGCCTGCTCGTCCCTGCGCCTGCTGCACATCACCGATAATCAGCTGCAGCAGTGGGGCGAGGTGCGCAAGCTGGGCCTCATGTACCCTGGTCTGGCCTCGCTCATCTTGGCCAACAACTCGCTTTCGTCCATCCACGAGCCCGAAGGCTCACTACAGCGCCTCTTCCCCAATCTGCACAGCATCAACCTGCACAACTCAGGTCTGCTAAAGCCCATATGCTGAACCGTGTATAAGAATGAGATTAGCTGAGAACAAGGGTGAAACTAAGTTGACACATCCTCTACAGGTAGCTTAAACATGACATTCTGCTAATTTTAGTGCACAATTCCTATTTACTTGCTGAGTTTAACATATTGGAAAAAATATGTATATAAAATGTGCAATAATTTGTTAATATGTTAATTTAGCAAATAAACAATAATTGTGCATTAAAATGTGCAGGACGTATACTTATTTTAATGTAGAAAATCAACAGAACACAATTTTTGCATACAACTGTACTAATATAGTTTAAAACAGTTGTTCCATCAAAAATCAAAATTATACCGATGCCCCAAATGCAACAGATCAGCCAAGTAGGGTTGCCATATTCC